>LGRX02010725.1:0-11364 GCA_001247695.2 Cymbomonas tetramitiformis
AAAAAGAAAAAGAAAAAGAAAAAACCACGCCCTGTTGGGCGTGTGAGTAAATTAATAATGGCCCTACTCTGGGCCGAGCCACCACAATTGAATGAGTGGCTCATTTTCACAAGTTACTAGGGACTCAACACAGTTAATTGCATATCAAGTGGCGACGTGTGTGCAGACTGACTGCTAGTAAAACTAGTTAGCACTAAGATGCGGCAAGATGCTTCTATTACTGGTGCAACAGATGCCTCTTTCAGATCCGGCTGCTGCCTCTATTGTGTAGGCAAATGATTCTATTTTTCGGATTGTCCTTCCAGAGATCTGCTATCCTGCTTGATTGCGGTGTAGGAAACCGATCTAACAGCTTGAAGGACTTTTCTTTGATCCCCAATGCTGCTCGCTGCTGAAGGCCCACTGAAAACCATTTCAGGGAAAAGTGGATCTTGTTCGCGGCGCCCCTCTGTAGTCTTCACACGGTGTAAAAGCTGACGATCTAACTTCTGAGCCGTTACTAGTTTCGGATTACCAGAAGGGCGTCTTTAGATGCTAGCTGTCGCTAGCAGATGGGCTTTGTAATATTGTACTGTATGTGCTTGGCTCTTGAGATCCCGAACGTTTCTTTGATTTGCAAGATGGCTTCGTAGCTGAAGGTTCTAACTCTGAGTTTTTGCACGTCTGTAAGAAACTCTGTTCCTCCAAATGGATCCTGCCACTACAGTCGCTAGAGATTGTCTTAGTCTGCTTTCGTTTTGAATGTTTCTCTGGCTGCGCTGGCAAACGTGTTGCTGTTGCTTGCTTGACGACTGAGGTGCCAGGCGGATGTTCTTGCTTCGAGTATTTTGGCTTTGATGCGCTACGCGCGCTTGTGGACTTGGGAACACCAAGATTGTCTGCTACCAAAATGTTCTCAGCCGTTGTTTGTTGTGTGTCCCCACTGCCTACAAGCTGCCTCGCCATTTTACTTGCGTCTCGTAGCCTTTTGCGTCTGGCGGTTTTCACACTGGGACCCTGCTGGAATGCGGTTCCCTGTGGGGTGGAGCGCCCTATATCCTCACTTTCCTTCTGAGAGATGATGGCTCGCTCTGCTATGGCGACAGTCGCAACTGCCTTTGCGCCAACTAGCCTAACTGCCTCGAGCAGATTTTTCGACAGTACTTGAGAGTCTGTGAGATTTGAGAGTTCTGATTCCGCTGATGTGTTTGCCTCTGCCTGTCGCAACGCGGTAAAGTTTCTTTTCGTTATCTTGAGAACGCGTAGTGCTGCAGCTGCGCTGCTTACTATCTGTTGTAGATGTACCTCCAGATTTTCAAGTAGTGGCTCAGATGCCGGCCTGTGTCGACCGTACGGCGGCATTCTGAGCACCTGCTCGTCTCTAAACACGTCAAATAAAAAGGTTATCAACCATAAAACCAAAAATAAGCCGCTGAAATTCCATAATTTATCGAAATAAAATTATCATAAAAGCGGCAAAAAATCAGGTGGACGCGTTGGCGGCCGTGCGAAAAGTGCTGTCCGTGACAAGATACCACAAACGCATACATATTCCCAACCCAAATGCAAAGCAGCATGGAAAGATGATACGATGTGACCGATCGTCGCCAAACAATTGTTGGTCTCTGGGTTACGGAGTAAGCGGACCCTGCTGGCATGCCCCCCAGTGGCTCCCGGTCGATGGATGGGACCTGTTGGTCCATGGTTATGTCATGAATGCAGTCACGCCACACAGCATGGACACCCCATGTCAAAAAAAGGAAACATGCGGGCACCTAAGTGCTCCCCACAAAATTCAAGGGAAAACACAGAAGGTGTACTTTACCACCTTCTGCCTCTCCTCGCAGCACGACGGACGAATCTACCGAGCTCTCCAAGAGGCAGTGCCCGCCAGAATGGCACCACAGGGATAACCGCCTCCCAAAACCCGCTTCCACCCGGCGGCCGTCCCCGTTCACAGCGATCCGCCAGTACTGATATCAAGGTCACAGAACACAAGTCCCCCGGCTTGTGTAATAAGCATGAGCACTGTACACGGAGAGGGAGATAGCGTCAGACGAATCCAAAACACTCCCAAAAAGCGAGCCGTAGACGATTCCCCGACGCCCTCAAAGAGGTAGTACCCGTCAGAAGGGTACCACAGGGACAGCCACATCCCATCATCCAAATCATTCCAGAGGCCGTCCCCGTTAACAACGAGATGCCAGCACCCCATAAAGTGGGTGTCGATCACCAGTCCCCCGGCAGGTGAAAAACCCCACGGCACTGGACATAAACAGAGCCAGCCGCAGACGAATCCCCGACGCCCTCAAAGAGGCAGTACCCGTCAGAAGGGTACAACAGGGACAGCCACAATCCCATCATCCAAATCATTCCAGTGGCCGTCCCCGTTAACAACGAGATGTCAGCAACCCATAACGTGGGTGTCGATCACCAGTCCCCCGGCAGGTGAAAAAGCCCCAAGGCACTGGACATAAATAGAGCCAGCCGCAGACGAATCCCCGACGCCCTCAAAGAGGCAGTACCCGTCAGAAGGGTACCACAGGGACAGCCACAATCCCATCATCCAAATCATTCTTGTGGCCGTCCCCGTTAACAACGAGATGTCAGCACCCCATAACGTGGCTGTCAACCACCAGTCCCCCGGCAGGTGAAAAAGCCCCAAGGCACTGGACATAAATAGAGCCAGCCGCAGACGAATCCCCGACGCCCTCAAAGAGGCAGTACCCGTCAGAAGGGTACCACAGGGACAGCCACATCCCATCATCCAAAGCACCCAAGTGGCCGTCCCCGTTAACAGCGAGATGCCACAACCCTATGGCGAGACGTATTCCCGGTCAGCTATGATGGCCCGAACTCCCACCCATTCGGACCTGGCACAATGACACCGTCACGTAAGTCCCCCAGCTTACGCCTGACGCGCAAGATCCAGCAACCCGGACCTCGTCTATCATACAGACCGGGCCTCTCCACCATAAAGCGCCGCAAAAAGCCCCACAAACGCCTGCTGTGGTAACCCTTTTGTGTCATCCTGTGGAAAACAAGAGCTATGTTGTAAACAAAGTCTTGCCAAAGGACACATCTCTCAGATGATACACTGAACGGCATGAGATCGGCCAACAAAAGCCAGCCCATCATCATCCCAGTGGATGTGAAAAGCAAATCAAGAGCAGGGCGGGGCCGTGACAAGATACCACAAACTCATACATATTCCCAACCCAGATGCAAGGCAGCATGGAAGGATGATACGATGTGACCGATCATCGCCCAACAATTGTTGGTATCTGGGTAACGGAGTAAGCGGACCCTGCTGGCATGCCCCCAGTGGCTCCCGGTCGATGGATGGGACCTGTTGGTCCATGGTTATGTCATGAATGCAGTCACACCACACAGCATGGACACCCCATGTCAAAAAGGAAACATGCGGGCACCTAAGTGCTCCCCACAAAATTCAAGGGAGAACACAGAAGTTGTACATCACCACCTTCTGACTCTCCTCGCAGCACGACAGACGAATCTACCGAGCTCTCCAAGAGGCAGTGCCCGCCAGAATGGCACCACAGGGATAACCGCCTCCCAAAACCCACTTCCACCTGGCGGCCGTCCCCGTTCACAGCGATCCGCCAGTACTTCATATCAAGGTCAAAGAACGCAAGTCCCCCGGCATGTGTAATAACCATGAGCACTGTACACGGAGAGGGAGCTAGCGTCAGACGAATCCAAGACGCTCCCAAAAAGTCATCCCAACACACACACACACACGTTGGAGGACGCGTTCGAGGAGACAGACTATGCCACGCAGGATGGGTTTGGCGGTGGGACGCAGGAATCTGAGGGAACGCACCGTGAGCGGTCTGGGCAGGTTTTCGTTGGGGCAGGCAAGGCAGGCGCGATGGCATCGAGGCTTTTGGAGAGCATGGAGGACGTGCGGCGGGAGGTGGAGCATCTGGGCACTGTGGAGGGTCAAGGAGGGGGCACCGCCGAGGCGCGATCTGGAGGGGCACGGGCAGGCATAGGCGGGCTCAGCCAGGCGGCGTCAAGTGTCGAGGATATCTTGAATGAGTGGGATGACCTTTTGTCGCCGGGCCCGGGGAGTGGGGTCTGGACTCAGGAGCAGAGTGGGGCCTCGCCGGAGCAAGCAATGGCCTTGGCTGAGGGAGGGGTGGCCACCTTGATGGGGGCGAGCAGGCGGGTGGCCGGCCTTCTTGGGGGGGTTGATGGCATGGGGGGAACTGATGAGGATGACGGGGGAGATGTGGGGAGGTCCGCGGGTGGAGTTGACACACGCCGGGCCCCTCAGAGCCCGGGGGCCCATCCCGGCAGCGATGACCACTTACAACAGGTTGCACGGCAGCATACGGCATCTCATCAGCTTCCGTGCCCACCGGGCGAGGTTGCTGGCCGTGCCGGAACTAACAGTGAGCAGCTGTCGGGAAGGCGACGACCGGGTGGTGAACTATCGGCCACCGGGAGGGCTTGGGACACACAGGCAACTGTGGGGATGGGACCCCAAGTAGGAACAGTGCGGCGTGACAGTTACAGCGCAAGTGTGGAGCGCATTGCTCAAGTTCGCGGCCACCTCGCAAGGCAATCAGCGCAAGGGCTCCAGTCACGGGGAGTTGGTGCTGGGGGTAGAGGGCTACAGGCGCAAGTCGGTGGCGGATGCGCAAGTTTGGATGAGGGCAACCCGGTTTATCATTCTCAGCCCCTTGAGATAGCGCTTGGGCATTCTGGCCGTGGCGTGGGTGGGCAAGCTCTCTTGAGACCAGGCTGTAGGGGGCAGCGGGGTGATGTGGGATGTGGCCTCGGTGGTGGAGGGGTGGCTCGATTGGCGGAGGTGAGCCGGCTCCAGAGACGCAGCAGCAGTGCGCCGGCAGGACAGCCGCAGAGGGGCTCAGGTGGCCCAGTGAGGCTCAGGGAGCAGAGGGGTGGTCTTGCGCGTGGGCTTGGTGGTGGAGATTCGGCTCGCGCAGCTCGGGGGGCAGGGATGAACCGGCTTCAAGCACAAGGCGGCAGTGCGCTGGCGGTGCAGATGCAGAGGGGCTCTGGTGGCTCAGCGAGGCTTAGGGGGTCCCATTCTTCACTAGTGAGCTCCGGAGAACCCGAAGTGTGTGCTGAATCCTTTGATCCCCGGCGTGGGTACATAGTGCAGTCTCCTGTGGCTTCGGGGTGCCAAAGGAGTCGCAAGGATAAGCATACACAAACATATATATATATATATATTAAGGATTGCGTGATGCTGCTGTCTAGTCTCATATAATTTTCAGTACCAAATGTGAATATGAAATTTCGTCCAATTCCCTTTAATCTTCATGGGCCAACAACCTCCTCTACGGAACATTACCTCCTAGAAGTTAGGGCACCTTCCTGAGGATGCACTGGTGAACATGCCGAGGAGGTGCCACGGATGAAGCACGGGTGAGAATGCATGGAATGCTTGGGGATCCGACGGTTTAGAGAGCGCTGAGGAGACTGCGGGTGATTAAAAGGCGATGCCACAGGCGAGACGTGCAGTTGCAGGGGCCAAAATGGGATCTAACCCGCATAGCAGCAGTCTTGGGCACAAACTCGTCCGGGTGCATCGCCACATTCAAGATCCGCGAGTGAATATTTGCCGAGTCACCATCCTGCGCTCCCGCGCCGCTCGCCCACTGCCACCGCTTCAAGAGGGCGCCCGCAGCCCGATGCGAGATGAGCCCTTCAGGGAGATTATGACATATAGTCATAGCATGTCTGTATGTCATATTTTGACACATAAATTCTGAGGATTATATTATATAATAATCCTCGAGGGCGCGTGGCAATCGATAAACTTGCAGGTGAGAGGACGCTGAGGCATCGCAGGGTCCCACACTTCGCAGAAGGATCACACACCGGTTGGCTCGCCAACTTTGCCTCAAGGCAGGGAAGGGGCATGAGGACAGGCGCAGGGCGCCGGCTTGGTACCTTGATGGAAATGGAGACGGGCAAGGACATGTTGAGCGAGGTGCAGAACGCGGCCACCTCTTCGTTCAGGTCCTTGCTGATGCCCTTCGCGTCGTCCTTCGCAGCCACGAGCACGCACGGGACCTCACAGTCCATCTGAACCTGAAATCACCACCGCCACTCCCTTCTCTCAGCCCGCCTCCCACGTGGCGCTGAGCAGTCGTGAGCCTCCAGCCTGCAGGGCTCCTCCGGTTTCTCTGCGGGCCGCAGGACATCCGAGCTTCCTGCTGTCCAGTCAGCTGCAATATCACACGTGGCGACTCGCGTTTCATCTTGGCTCGCGTTGGCATGCAGCATCCCGGATGCGCAGGCCGCGGGTCTCCACAGACTCCATACTCACCCACTGTAACACCCTCGTCAGAAGCGTGGAGATCACATCCCCCCCTTCAAGCGAGCGCTCGTTGAGGTTCCGCCTTAATATCCACACTGCCTGATGTCCAAGGCCAGTGCCTGCCACTACTCCTACTATTGACACGAGCGGCCTATGATGCGTCCCCGGGCCTCGGATCAAGACCTTTGTACGCTGTACTTGTTCCACCCTGCGCGCGGGCACATCATTGGACGGAAGGTCGGGAGCCTCGTGCGGCGGCAACGGTGGCGCTGCGGCCGCGCAGCACGCTCGCCACACTTCTGAGAGCTCCGTCGCGCTGGCACGCCCGTATGCCCGTACGGTCGCGCACTCCCCCCCTCGGAGGGCTACTCACCATTGCACTGAGTTGGGCGGAGGTCGAGCGGAATGACGCCGGGGAGGAGCTATCGAACACGAAGGTCGCCACGTCATACGTCTGCAGATCTTCCGGTGACTGGAGCAGGTGAGCTGCGGTGGCCGGCTCCGGCTCGAGCATCGCTACCATCCGTTTGCTCGGCGGCAGTCCCTGCACCTCCCACCCGCGGCTTGACTCAGCTATGCACGAGGCCAGCGCTATTGCCCACCCCGAGATGGCCGCGCCAGCCCCTGGCGGCTGCAGCGGCTCGGTGTTTGCATGAGTCGGCTCGGTACATACTGTCGGCGAACTCCTCGCCCGGTGGCCGGCAGAGGCACCTTCTTTTACAGTGCTTTGCAAATGGACAGGTGGATGAAGGGTCTCCTGGTGGGCTGCGCGTTCCCCGCATCGCACGCGCACCAGCCTGCCCAGCTGCGGCTCAAGGCGCGTGTGAGCAGGCGTGATACGATGAGCCACAAAGACGAGCAAGAAGAAAACAAATGGGGCGGGACAGGGGATCAGAGAAAATGACAGGTCGGGTAGAGTGGAGGGGCGGCTGGGTCGGACTGATGGGGTGTGGAGATATCATTGAAAAGGGGTTAGAAGGGAAGATCAAGATCAGTGAAGTGTGAGGGGGGCTGCGGGTCGGCGGGCCGTGACGATTGCGGCAAATCAATGGCACCCTAGGGATGCGAAGCTGTGGGGCGCCGGCGGCGGGAGGGGTGGGGGGGGGATGACCTCAGTTTCAAGCGCTGCGACGGCCATGCGCTCCGAAGCTTTCGCCCCCCCCGGGACCTGCGCCTCACGCCCACACGACTCAGCATCTCCCAGGAGCGCCCGGGGCTGAAATACAAGAGCCGAGTGTGCTCAGCTCAGGGATGCCACATCTGTCGGGTGCCCGGGGGTCACGAGGAGATGCTGATGCGGAGGGTCAGGAGGCGATGCAGAGGTCAGGGAAGGCAACCGCCAGGTGCTTGCCTCACGGAAAGGCTGCCCGATGAGGCTGTCCAGCAGGGCGCTCTTGCCAGCACCTGCCCGCCGCTCCCCCACCCCGGCGGCCTCCGTGTCACCCGCATACCTGCGGCGCGGCCGGGGAGCACTTTGGCCGTGGGGCACCAGGGCACCGGGCACGTGGCATGCAAGAGTAGGGGGCGCTGTTGAGGGGAGTCGTGGGGGCGCCACATTGGGCAGTACCGGGGGCGCCGAGCACCACACACTTAAAGATGTTGCGGCTGAAACGGCCCTTGCGCTTCTCGTGCTTGCGGCGCTTGCTGATTCTAAATGCGACCTGCGGGTCCGTCTGGTCCGCCTGAGCCCCCAGGCCTCCACCAATCAGGATTCCGCCTCTGCAGGCTGGAAGCTTCGCGCAGCAGACCTCCAGCATTGCGTCCTGAAGAGCTGCGAGCCATCTTCGATCCGACGGTTCGTGAATGCCCGTGTCCTCTAAAATATTTGTATCGAGACTCCCGTCTTCGGAGCGTTCTCCAAGGCGTCATGTGGGACCAAAACCGCACAGGGCTCCGCCCTGCGGGGGGCAAGTTAAACTAGGTAGAACTCTCAGGCCTCAGGGAGACCCCCCACGCCGCGCACCACCACCATTGCGCGCATCAGTGAAGGTGTATAGGGGGGGGAACAAAGAGGGTGTGGGAAGGTTGAAGAGGAAGAAGGGTGGCGGGCTGAGAGGCAACGGACACGGCAGGTATATAGGGGGTCGCGGAGTGGCCGCTGCATGAGGGATGGAGTAGGCGGGCGCTCGGCAAGGGTGAAGGCAGGGCGGGGTGTGTGGGGGGGTCACAGTGAAGCCGAGGTAGTGAAGGTAGGCCAGCATCTTCTCGGGCTCTAACAAGGTGGTAAGTGCCCATTGCGCCATAAACCCTGCGGCCCCGATGCGCCTCTTCTCAGCAGGCAACTCGCATGCTCTGCCCGCTCACATGGGCGAATACAGGGGGCAGGCTGGGTGGTGCTGAAAGCGAGAGCAGGTGGAGGGGCGGCTCGCAGTGCGCAGGGGAGCATGAAACGCCCAAGTCGACGGCACCGCACATGCCAGTGAGCGAGGGCGCTAGACGTATAGTGCGGAAACGGGGTCGCTGAAAGTGAGGGCCCCGTGCTCGCCAGCGGGAGGAGGCAGTCGGGGTTGTTGGAGAAACGAGCACAAGGCCGCGGCGTTCGTATAACCCGGTGGGAGAAGTGGTTGGGGAATGTGGAGAGAGTGCGCACCGCTAAGGGTGAGGGCGGCGTGCACGCCGGTGCTCTCCGCGCAGCGCGCCCAGCGGGGCTCCTCCCAGGGGCTGCACGGGGCGGTGGCGAACAGCTCCTCCAGCTCCACCCCTGCGCACCGCTCCACACTCCGCATATCTCACCACATCATCTTGACCTGCAACCGGAGTCATCGGCCAGCAAGAGATGCCACGCAACAGCCCCAGCTAGCGGCCGTCTGGCACACCAGGGTCGGCCCCAGCCAGGTTGGTGCGCTCCTGGTGGCCGTGAGAGGGCTCGCCAAAGCAGACGCGCAGGCACCGCGGGGCGCTCAAGGCCCGCCGCGAGCTCTGCACTGCGGAGCAGCGCGCCCCTTCTCCCGTCTCGCATGAAGCAAGAGACATCCGGCGGATCTCCATGCTTGTCAGAGGGTCGCACACCGTAGCGAGGTGGCTGGTGCGGTGCTCTCTGTGCACCGTTAGCCCGCTGACTTTTGGGCGGGCTGCAGCCTGCACCCCCCATGCTGAATGGAGACATCAAATGCGGTTCGCTCGCTCACTCCCGGTGCATCCGCCCGGGCGCTTGGGATCGCACGGCCGCTGTGGGGGCAGGGGTGGCCCTCCCTGCCCGGTTCCCGACAGACGGAGGACAATGCCAGGCGAGAGACCCGCGAGCTCCAGTCCATCCCGTCTCCTCCTCGCCGGCTACGAGCGCGGGCATACCACTGAGGGCACCCTTGCTGTCCTTGTCAAAGCGGTGGAAGATGGAGGTGAGGAAGTCCGTTGCCTGGTCGGTGAGCTCCACGCATTGGTCTGCCCGCCTCTCGAAGCTTACCGTGAGGTGCGCCTCGTCCATAACGAGTTGGTTGTTGTACCCGAACTTCCGAAGCACCGCCCAGGTGGTCTCCATGCGCCCGCGCTCGATGAACAGCGCGTGCAAGAACAGGAAGCCTCTCAGCGTGAGCCCCTGCAGCCCCCCTTCCTCCATCCCTTCCACCTGTCAGTGCCGAGACACGAAGCCCCTCAGTGCGAGCCCTGACGATATTCAACGACAATATCGTAGCACAGCTCTCACGTGGAGCGCACACAATCAGAATGCTCCCTCCACCGGCTCAGAGATCCTCCATCCGCCCTCGGCAACCTACCCCCATCCGCCCTCAGCCGGCAACCTACCCCCCCATCCCCGGATTGTAAGCAGCCACAGAACCAAGCTCTTGTTGACTATTGACCTCGCTCCTACTGATAGAGGCTCAATCCAACGGCTGACATGAGTCTCAGGATTGATCTCGAGCCGCGTCCAGGTGCGCCTTCCATTCCTCTGGGTGCCCGCCGCAACGCCTGACCTGTGTGCCGAGCTCGTCGCGCCGCCCGCACAGTCAACACCCTGGTGAGCTACGCGGGGCGACCCTGCAATGCTAGGACCCACCTTCTCGTCAACGCCACTTGGCAGCTTCTCCTCTACCACCTTTTTCACCCCGCGGATCTCGTCTGGCTGCAGGGGGGTGTTGAAGCATGCCACCTAAAGCCACCCCGCCACGCACCATACCTCCCTCATCGCAATCCGCCTCATGCAAGTCCCCCATGTCCGCACCCACCCTTACAAACTATGCACCATGGTCGGCGACATGAAAACCGCGGGAGCCTCCCCTCGGGCAGCTCAAGGGGCGGTGCTCTCCACAGCCCCAGGGCCTGCCAAGCTAGAAACAGGGCGGCCTGCTGCTGCGGGCACTTAGACAGGCACGCCGGCGCGCGCTGCAGGAATGGGGCAATCAGAAGGCTGCAAGGGACACCTGGAAGTCGTTGAGCTCCTGGTCATTGAGCACCCCGTCCCCATCCATGTCGCACAGCTTGAAGATGTGGCGCAGCGCGCGTACGCAGCGAGGCTTGAGCTGCTGGGTCTGCGTGTCGAAGAGCGGCCTCGTGGGATGCAGCACGGCCTTCGTCGCGTACAGCACCACCTCTGCCACCTGCTCCACTCACCGCAAGCGTCACGCGGCCGGAGATGCGCCAGATCTGCCCTTGGTGCCCTTCACCACGTCGGCTTGGCAGCAACGTGCCATTCCGACCACGGACGCCGCGCCTCGAGCAGCCCTGCGGACAGCCGCGCGTCGAGCAGCCCTGCGGACAGCCGCGCCTCGAGCAGCCCTGCGGACAGCCGCGCGTCGAGCAGCCCTGCGGACAGCCGAGCCTCGAGCAGCCCTGCGGACAGCCGCGCGTCGAGCAGCCCCGCGGACAGCCGCGCGTCGAGCAGCCCTGCGGACAGCCGCGCCTCGAGCAGCCCTGCGGACAGCCACGCCTCGAGCAGCCCTGCGGACAGCCGCGCGTCGAGCAGCCCTGCGGACAGCCGCGCGCGAGCAGCCCTGCGGACAGCCTCGAGCAGCCCTGCGGACAGCCACGCCTCGAGCAGCCCTGCGGACAGCCGCGCCTCGAGCAGCCCTGCGGACAGCCGCGCCTCGAGCAGCCCTGCGGACAGCCACGCCTCGAGCAGCCCTGCGGACAGC
>LGRX02010727.1:0-17599 GCA_001247695.2 Cymbomonas tetramitiformis
TTACAGGAAAATGGCACTAAAATCAGAACTATGCGACTCGAGCCCAGAGCCCGAAGCACGGGGTACGAGCAGGCGGAGCATAAAGCATTGAGCACGGAGTATGGCCGCACCAAACATAGTGCACAAAACACGGAGTATAGGCAGATCGAGCACAAAGCACAAAATAGTGAGCATATAGCTTGGCATTTGGGGAATGGGTACATTAAGCAAAAAGCAAGAACAATGCAAGCACGAAGCACAAAGCACAAATCACCCAGATTGGGAAATGGGTGCACAAAACAAAGAGAATGGGCACACGGATTAAAGAACACAGAGCACGGTGTAAGGATAGTTCATGCTCAAAGCATAGCACACAGTAAAAGGGAAGCATGGGCACAGACCATACAACATAGAGCAAAGAGCACAGAACTTTGGGAAGATATGAGCACTAAACACAGTGCACATAGCACACAGCAGGTGCAGAAGCATAGAACACAAAGCACAGATCACAGAATGTGGAAGGGCCAAGCAAAAAGCACCAATCTTAAAGCTCAGGTTGTAGGCAGGTTGAACAATAAGCACAGAGCACAGATTATGCAATACAAAGCACAGAGTACAGGATATAGAGCACAAAGCAATGGCAAACCTTACATGGAGCACAGAACAAGGAGCAAATTCTCTGCACAACTTAAACACATGGTAAGGAATGTGGACAACCAGAGCACAGAAGCTAGAGCACAAAACAAAAACATCCCAAACAAAAAGCACAGAACACAAAAAGGGGGAAAGCCAAGCACAAAGCAGCAAGCAGATAACATAGAACAGAGGCTTCATGAGCACAAAGCACAATGCATAAATTGCAGATCACTGCTAAATTCAGTCCAGAACAACTATAGAGGAAGCAGGAGAACTAATCATAGTAAACTGAATTGGGTCAGGAAGCACCGTAATCAGCACACAGAGCAGATACAGTTGAAACATAAAACAATGGGCACAAACCACAGAAAGCAGAAAGGCCCAGCACAGAATATTGGACGTGTAACATCAATCACAAACAATCAGAAAACCCAACACACGGCACAGAGCACTAAGTACAGAGCACAAAGTACGGAATGCTTAGCACGGAACAGGGGCAGGCGGAACACAAAGCATAAAACACAAGGGCTCGGGCTCGGACAGCACAGGCATATGGTCAGAAACATGACCAGTTTGAAATCAGGACACAGAACTGGAATTACATGCAGACAGCACACAAAGCATAGGGCTGCACAAGGCCATATTGCACCTTGCATTGAAATATTCCCATCAAGAGGCCCTCAGCAAGCCACAACAAACAATCCTCACTCACAAAACAAAAGCAGCAAGAAACCACAAGCCACAACACGTAGCCTGAAAACAAGTTCGGGTATGAGTGAACAGGCGGACGTCATCGAAGAAGAGCATGAGGGAGAGGAGACTGAGGAAGAAGATCCGGCTTTCGAGTTTTCAGTAGTAGACACTATTGCAAGGCTAGGTAGAGAATGGGATGCCATGTCTTATGCCCTGGTTGAGCATGAGCCTGACGGAGACGTCCGCGATACCTGGGCTTTGGCTTATGCCCGGGCGAGACTGGCTTACCCTGAATACCCCTTAGACGAGGCTGGGCGCCCTCTGAGGATTGGGAGCCAAGCCCGTACCCGTCGTAGAATCAGGAAGTACGACAAGTACGGGCTGCCCCTCTGTTGCATGACTTGCAGGTGCAATGGTGCTAACTGGCGCCAGAATACCGACACTGAATCCGAGGGATCAGTATGAGGAACAATGATAGAAAAATGATTGAAGTCAAAAAATTTCTTGAAAGTTTTATTATTCTTCAAGTATTACTTGCAATCATAAACATCTGTACTATAGCCTCACACCCATCAAATCAGCAATTAGAGGTAACCTGGGGTACTGCCTCGAGACAAGACTTGCCGACAACCCATGTTACATGCAACAAGAGCATCACATTGCTGAATAGACCACGCTTTTCACAACTGTTCCACAATGCACAGAGCACAGAACCAGGTCATCCCGAGCAGAGAGCAGAAAGCACAAAGCATCAGCAAATGGAGTACGGAACACAGGTTAATAAGCATAGGCAGTTGGAATATAAAGCAGATGTTAGAGAGCATAGAACAAGTGAAGTTCAAACATGGAGTCCATTAAGGAAAACACAGAAAGCAAGCAAACCGACCATGAAAAACAGAACACGGGACAAGGAGGATGTGGAGTTAGATCCAAAAACACATGCTAGGGAGCAGTCAACCCCGAATGCCCGAACACAAGGCATGGAGCACGTGATGATAAACAATGACAAACCGAGCAGATATTACAAATCACAAAGCATTGGTGGTTTGAACACAAACCACAAAATTTGTTTCATTGAAATAGCAAACAAAGCACAAAAGGGACTAAAAGGAATGTCTGTAACAAAACTGCAGGAGAAGGGGACGGAGGTGTTTGTGGCCCCCGCGGATGGTGCAGAGGCCCAGGTGTGGATGTCACCGATGTCTGACACACCGCTGTCAGTAACTCCCGAGGAAACTGAAACAGACACAGAAGAAGAAGTCTATCTCACACCGCAACACAACCCATCCCATGTAACTTATGACTTAGTCAGCCCGGAGCATTCAATAGATCATGACAGTGAAGAAGAAGAATCGAGTACCCCCGAGCACAATCCGGTCAAAGTTACCTATGATCTAGTGAGCCCTGACCACGAACCAGACAGCCAGGAAGAAGGAGGGATGTCGCCATCGTAATTTCAAAAGATTTAATAGTAACATAGCAAAGAATAGGAAGCAACCAACCCTTCATGAAAACAACAACTTGTTGATGATTCTATTTGAAGGAGGGAAGGGGAAGATGGGATCAGGGATGCACCTGATGATGAAAATTGTTTGGTTACTAATCATGTCAGTTAAAGCGGGGCAAGGTTTAAGTAAATTGGAGGCCACAAATATGACAATCACAAACATTAGTATGATCAGACCGTATGAGGATTGTTTATGGCAGGGGTCAGGCAAAGGACCACTACAGGAGGACCCCATGTCGGACGAGGATGAGGAGGCTGAGGTACGTTTTGACACAATTAAGTGCGGGCCGCCTAGAAGGCCTCATAATGCAACATTCCCCGCCAATCACAAGCAAGATGTTTACTCCATGCAAAAGGTCATAAAGGATGATTGGGGTGTAGGGGGTCACACTGTCACACACTTGAGGATTGCACAAGAGAGTACGTCACCAGTAGTGTACTTAAACAGAAGCACAATTGTTATCCATAACCAATTGACAGAGGAGGGGCTGGTAACAGACCATGAGCTCACAAACAGTGGGTGTGACCAACAGGAGGGGCAGAAGGGTGGAGGAATGTACACAGCACTGGCAGGGGATGAGGT
Organism: Cymbomonas tetramitiformis; assembly: GCA_001247695.2. NCBI lineage: Eukaryota > Viridiplantae > Chlorophyta > Pyramimonadophyceae > Pyramimonadales > Pyramimonadaceae > Cymbomonas > Cymbomonas tetramitiformis. The sequence goes on from LGRX02010727.1 coordinate 3,399, forward strand.
GGATAGGGAAGCAATTAAGGAGACTGCAGCCAAAATTCGGAATGGGGAGCTCACCAATGCAGTCCAGTTGGATGAGGAGGAAGAAGAGGATGAGCAATTCAAGGGCCAGTTCAGATTTCTGAAGCTGACAGGAAGGAAATATGCAAATATCACCAGAAAGGAAGTGAAGCAGGTCAGGACAGTGGTAGCCGCTGCAATCTCAAAGGCGGGGGGAAATCCAGCTCTGGTGACAGCAACAGCACTGACCTTCGGAGGAGGAAAGCAACCTTTCGTCCTGATTGGAAATGTAGACAGTGAGCACACCCAGTTGATGTTTGACCTCATTCAGATTAAAACAGCGAGCGGAACAGACTGGACAGTCAGGGTGCACAATGTCGGTGACCTCTATTGGGAGGCCCGATGGGCCTGGAAGCCATCGAACAAGCAGGGGAACAGGATGCCGATGAAGGCAAAGGATGTTGCCAACTACCTCTTGAAGCACCCCATGACTGCCGAGCTAGTGGAGGACATCAAATACACTCATGACCGCATCCACCCTATCTCAAACAACCATCAAAAGGTAACAACACATGCCACCTATCAAGCCCGAAATGCTAATACAAGGAATTCAATGAAACATGCATCGAGCACAACTCAGCCCACCACAAAGCAGCAGGTTGTGTTACATAATTTTACAAGTCTAACAAGAACCACTACAAAACTATCGGAGGATAACAGACCGTGGGACACGGGAAACACACGACAGGTGCTGTTTCTGAAGATGAAGAAGGGGGAGGATGGTGAGCCGCTGCAGAAGGGCGGTGATGACTATTTGGTTGATGGGAAGGAACCCCCGGAAATCATGGATTTCCCCACCGAGATGCAGGTTCTGGTACAGGGCCAGGAAAGGGGGAGGCTGGTGCTCTCTTACTTCCAGGGCTTTGAGTACTGCAGCTCGGTCACTCACGGAGAAGACAGGATTGCCAGGCTCAACCACATCAAGTGCATGTGTTACAATGAGAGGATGCTTCAGGGGGGAGAAGCGGGCCTCACCCCTGAACAGAAGGGAAAAGGGGAGAAGCGGGACAGAGGCACCCCTGGCTCAGTCGGAGGAACTAAGAAAAAGCTGAACAAATCCTTCAACACCGTTAGTGGCTAAGTTAAGCCTGCAGGAGACTAGCTCACCTGATTCTCAGCAACTTTTTAGGATGAGCAGACAGCTGCAAGCAGTTCATACAAACATAGAAAGCAGAACTTTAAAAACAAAACACCTGTACACTTGCCCCGTTGGAGCACCGTGGCCTAGCACGGTGTCCGCCTTGCCAACGGGGGATCGCCCAGAAAACCCCGGGTCTTGTGTAAAATATATAAAATACTGTTGCAGCAAGCTGACTATGACAATAGCACTAACCATCTGTGGGCCAATTCCCCAAAGTAACAGGCTGGGCACCAATGCAGGAACACATAATTGCTAAAATGGTCGGGAAGACAAACTCAGCAGCAGACAAGATGAGCACTCCAATCGAAGGTATGTTAATCACCGCTCTTCACATCATGGCCCGCTATGTATCCCTTCAAAGAAAACGGATGAGAGAGGAACTCACTGCATCACAAGGGCCGCTCATCCTCCTTTGGCACGTGGCATCTTGCCTAGCACACAACAAAGCAAAACCGACAAAAAACAACAACCCTGGACCCAGAACCTGGATCAAATGGGCACACATTAAAACCAAAACAAGACTACAGTATAAGACAAAACCTTATCAAAATGCCCGATACAAGGTAATGAAGGATGCAGTAGGAAGAACTTTCACAACACAAAGGAGAGGCAGACGGTCCAAACATGACCATAACACACCTTTGCATATACCCGCAAGGAAAAAGCTAATGAGAACACTAGCAGGAAGGAATCAACACCCAAACACCCACACAGAAGCAAACAGAACCAACAACCATGGACAAAAGGGGAATCCTGGTCAACTGGAACCAAGCACAACAACATCATCCATTAAAATGGCAGATGCCATACACATCGGAAGCAATATGACTGAAGTGCCATCTACCAGGAAAGAGATCATGAGGGGAAAAGGGGGGCAGCCCGCTGGGTCATCAACCCTAAACAATAACAGTCTTGAAGCAGAAACAGGACACAACGGGGAAGGGATTGATTCTGAACAGCTAGATGAGGCTCTCAGGCTACAGGACAAAAGCTCGATCCCCCCCATAGGCTATGATGAACTCCTTTCAAAACTGGAAACCGGGGAACCAAGCTTCGTACACCTCATCAGGAAAGCATTGGGCAAACACCTGAGGACCCACTTCGGGGTGAGCAACGGTGAACACTGGAAACTCATAACCCTCCGAATTACAAAAGAAAAACACATAGAAGCCTATATTTATGACTCACTTGGGGTAATAACAACAACCGAAACACAAAGCAAACTTGAAGGGGCACTCTCATCTTGGTTGAAAATTCATCACAAAACCATAAACGGGAGAAGTTGGAAGGTAGAGGTATCAACGTTCAGACAGCAACTGGATAATCACACATGCGGGATCTGGGTTATCAGAACAGCGGAGAAATGGAGGCAATGGTGTGACAGGAGCGAGCATTTACCATTCTTCACCTATCTAAAGGAAGGGAGCATTGAAGGGGAGCACCACAACTCGGAGGCCACATTACACATTCAGGATCTACAAGAAATAATCCAAGACAGGATCACTCAGCCCAAGGATGAAAGAGGGAACACCAACAAGGACATTACAAAATACAACCCTGTATACAGCAGGAAAGGAGTCATTACCATAGCCAACATTGAGACACTGTGCTCCAAGTTGAACCTAGACTTTACTTGCACCAACAACAAGCCCACCTTTTATGAAATGATAAACGGTAGCCAACAGGAATACAACAATGACATAAACAAATTTCTCCAGACAAAACACCACACCTATATCCTTCATGAAAGTCAGGAATGGACATTGGCAATACACTTGAAACATAAGAACACTGTTCTTTTAATCAAACCTTTCACAAAAATGGGAAAAGAAGGACATGACAACAAGACACCAGTATATAAACACTTAGGTCTCAGATGTGAGATCGATCCCCAAAACAAAGGCCTTCTGGTCTTCCACACAGCAGTCAAAACTCAGGAAATCCTTCAAAAACTCAGATATGCAGGAGAGCACCAGCTAGAAAGAGACATCATAAACAGCATGGTCACTTCTAACATCAAGTATCACCATGGCTTCGGGAAATTCACTAGAAATGAGAAGCTAAACAACAGGGGAGCGGTAGCCATAATAAGGGAGCAACTCAGATATGGGAATATAACCCCTGAGGAAATAGCTCAAAATAGAGAATCCCGGGAAAAACAAGTGGTGGTTGGAGGTATTAGAACAGGGAAAGCAATGGCTTCCAATGCCCCGGGAAAAAGAAACACCCTCAAAACCACGGGCTTGAGGTACCAGGCAGGGAAAAAACTGAGGAGGAAGGTTCAAAATTGTGAGCGGACGGAAAACATCTTTTTCCACAAAAACTTATACGGAGTGGATGGAAGATGCATCAAACAAAAGGCTAAGCACTCACGGAATGAGGCGGAAAACATACGGCTGCAGGAACTACAGAGAGCTCAAGGGAGAAAGGAACACATTATAGTAATGGGAATGAATATGAGAGGATTGAGACACACAAAGGAGGACCAGGATAGTATGATTAAGCTAGAAACCATTTGTAACCTAGTGCTGGACAGAAAAGCACACATCATATGTGTCTCTGAGACCAAGATCTCAACCACAAGTATGCCAATGGTTAAGACATTGATGCTCCAGAAAGGTTTAAACTTTAGAATGTCACATACGGATGAAAAGGCTAGTATAGGGTCCCTCATAGTATGGAACCCCAAAGATATACCGCTTACACCCAATGCAACATATGTGGACGGGACACAAAAAAGGTCAGTCATGATTCGGTTTACAGGCACAAAGGGTTTTTCGTTTTCGGTGGCAAGCGGGTACATGAACGATGCCAGTCTCAAAGAGGAACAAGAGGACTTCTATAAAACCCTTAAGGATTGGGCGGCCAAGTCAGGAGACAACAGAAACAAGGCCCACATAGAAATAGGAGACAAGAATTGCACACTGACCCAAAGCCAAAGGATAACAAAAGGTCAGCAGATGTCATACAAAGATCACCAGACTAAGAACAAACACCTCTTAAGTTACTTCAATGATGACAGGACAACATTAACAGAACTTATCACACACATGCATCCAGAATGTAATGAGATATTCACAAGGGTTGTGAACAACAGTTCAAAAGCAAAACTCACTCATATAATGGCAAACAAAGGAATGGAAGATAGAACAGCGGCTGCTGGCTGGCTTGAAATGAACCCATACATTGTTTCAGCCCACGGCATAGTTTGGGCTCAGATTGACATCAGAGGAGAGCAGATACACCCTGAAAAACAGAAACATACCCCTACAGAGGAACCGCGCCTGAACGGAGCAAATGACACTACACATGACAAGTACCCTGGTTTCCCAGTAAGACTGGAGCACACAGAGACAGTAGGAGGTTTTAGAAAGCTTACAAAGGCTGCTGTAGCCAGAATCTTGGAGAAAAATGGATACACCATAAAGCATTTAGCAAATGCAAGTATTGAACAAAACAATGCAGCACAAGTAATAAACACTGTTCTAGGAGACACTACAGACTACAATATGAAAAAGGAGGATATCCACGGAGACAACCTAAAGGAAGACTCGAGCACATGGAAGGGTAAGTTGACGAGCACAAAAGGTAGCATAAAGTGGCACAACAAGACTAAAGAATGGTGGATACACATGGGCTCACCTTGGAACTCCGCACACATCCGCTCTAGGGGCATTGGTATGCCAGAGGGAGTGACACAGCATGGTTACACAAAAATTGGTAATATTTGGAGCTTGAAATTCCCAATCAATTATGGGAAAAAAGATGTTTTGAAATACCTCAAAACACACTTTCACTTGGGAAACACTGAAGTCTTAAAACTTGAAGGACCTAAGGAGCATGGAGAAGGGCACATATGGGACATCTGCATGCACCAGAGCCTGCAAGCAGAGCATTGGAGTCTTTGCGGCAAACCCCTAGCAGCCCTTGACAAAACCAATGCATACAACTTCAAATATGCCACTGGATGGAAAGCTTATACAGAAAGACTACAAAAGCTAGTAAATAAAAAGCAAGAATTGGAGGGCAGTAAGAAGAGTATGGATAACTGTAGTCCCCATAAAGAAGATACGGACCAAACTTGGGACTTCATCCATGAATCAGCAAACAAAGCGGCGTGTGCCGCATTTGGAACGAGGGGGAAAAAGATGCACAAAAGGCCGGTCCCATCAGCCACATCAAACTATCTATACAAATGGCTTCAGTCATTGAGGAAAGCACACCGAATGCTGGGAGAAATAGAAAAGGAGAAGGACTTGGAAGCAACAGAATGCCTCGTCAGTACCATACCTTGTGACAGTCTTTGTAGGAAGCCACAAGAAACGGCTGAGGCATGGAGTAACAGACTTGAGGCGAGCCTGCCAACAGTTACAAAAGCATTCCAAGAGAGCAGAATCAAGGACATAAGATACTGGAAGCTCCGGGAGAAGGAAGAGATGCAACATCTGTTTGCAAAGAAAGTTTCAGCCTTCCTGGATAGAGCTTTAGGAAACAAAAAAGGGACGGAAAAGGGTGCAGCCCCAGAATATGACGACAAAGGTGAGGTACCGCTAACAGCAAATGAAAGGAAGCAAGCCATTTTAAAAGAATACAAAGAAAATAAACTCTTCTCCACTAGACCCGAAGCACCCAAGCACCTACCCCCATGGTTGAGATCGATCTTAGAGAACAGCCCCAAACTACCTCAGCATGTCACCGAGCAGCTAGCAGAACCTATACTCATGAAGGAGTTGGAGGCAGTCTATGGATCATGCGGAGTATCCACAGCCCCAGGCCCATCGGGAATGCATTATGCACAATGGATACAGGGACCCCAAAACCTCCAGGAATTAATACTTGAAATGTTTAACAACATTTTGAGGACAGGCTCTTTTCCAAGATTAGCAAAAGCGGGCTTCATTCAACCGATCCCCAAAGATCCAAGCAAACCGTGCACCTCAGATAATTCCAGACCACTCACCATGCTGGAAACAGGCATGAAGTTGTTCAATTCCATCATTGCAAATAGAATAAAGAAGGCTTTATCCAAACATCCGGTCTTTTTCCCAATCCAAGATGCCTTCTTACCCAATAAAAACATTGAGGATTCGTTGCAAGTCCTAAATGAAGTTATTTCCGATGCTAACAGATTCGACAAGGAACTGCATGTTGTCTACCTGGACCTTAAACAAGCTTTTGACCGAGCAGAATTTTGGATGAGCAAACTAGCACTGGAGAAAATAGGATTGCCCGAAAACATCATTACAATCATCTCGGACATCACATCCGAAGCGTCCCGATCAGTCCTTACATCTGAAGGCATGACAGATGAATGGATGCTTGAATGTGGGGTGCCCCAAGGAGAAGTCCTAAGTCCCCTCAGGTTTGTGGCAATCATGGACATATTGGCCATTTGGCTGGCAGAAAGGGCCAACGGGAAGAACCCCATGAAACAGACCTACGGGTATGCCCTGGAGAAACCAAGAGATGCTGCCAGAAACCCGGGAGCTACTTCACCCCAGAAGAACAGAAAATGGCTGAACATGAATTCACCGCCTAACATTTTTGCCAGATTCTTCTGTGATGACATCATCCTGATAGGGAAATCAAAAGAGGAAGTACAGGACATGCTCGGGGTGATCAATGAGTTCATGAGGTTCATAGGGATTCCCATTAATGCCAAAAAAATCTAAGTACTCCCACAGGAAACCTGCAAGACAGAGGGGCAAAGCATATGAAGGGCATATTGAGTTGGAAAAGAAACTCATGTCCGGAGGTATGCTGAAAATCGAAGACGGAGAGGAAGGGCCCAACACATGGTCCGAATGGCTTCCGCCCAAGACCCCTGCCTATCTTGAATATAGCAACAGAACTGAGGCAAACCGATACTTAGGGGTTTGGTTTGCGCTGGATGGCGGATGGGAACACCAAAAACAGATACTCATGGATAAGCTCACCCAAAGCCTGCTGTCAGTTCAAACACAAACCTTAAACTTGAATCAGCTTCGTTACATAATCAATGCGGTTGTTGTACCAAGAATGGCATATCCCTTAAAAGTTACATCGACCATTAGCACGGAAACAAACAATGTAGCAAAAGAAATTGATGGCACAATAGCAAACTTTGCCTTGAGATACTTAAATTGTCCCATAGACACAAACCATCAATTAGTCTGGACACCGGCCGCACTAGGAGGACTGGGGATTGACAATGTAACAGACATTGCCCATGCTACATGCATCTCGGAAACCTTAATCACACTATGCAATACAACAGAATACGAATATTGGAGTGACCAGATCATACAAGGAACACACGGCACACCGAATGCACACTTGTACAGAGACAACAGCAGCACATGGAGCAGAATGGCAAGTTATGTTATGGAAAGAGAAGCGAGGGAACTAAAAATTCAGGGCTCTCCTTTATCCCACCACCTCCCCTTCAAAAAAGCCACGGATAAAGGCGGGAACTGGTTCAAACGGGTGAGCTACATATTGTCAAAATATGGATACTCTATAGACACAAAGCATTCAACCCTACAGGACTACGAGGAACTACAGACCTTTCTTTACTCGTCACTCCCGAAGCCTGTGTATGAGAAGATAAGTATGCTAGTTGCAACCCGGAATCTTAGATACATGGGTTCCTTTCTTCAGTCTTGTGGAGGGCTTATGCTTAGCTGGGAAGAATTGAGGGCAAAGCATAGCCTACAAGGAACAGAACCTCCATCTTGGTTTTTAGCCCTCCAGGCAGAGGTTATATGTGACTCGTCAGGGGCAGAACTGCGGAAGGTTAAAACCAAATACAGAGACACACCGCAAGCCCCGGAGGAGGGCATGATGTGCTGGAAAGGGACAGGAATGGGCCAGGAAGGGATGAAGCTAGTCACAGTTCAGAGACATGACACCGGCTTGGGCACTTTACAACTGAAGATGTACACCAAGAATCAAGAAGGGACATACATGCCAGACAAAACAGGACTGAAGACCTTATCAGTTAATGAATATCACATATTGCAGGACGGTTCAACCCTAATGCCGGTGAACCAAAACTTTTTGAGAATGCATGCCAATAGCACAGCTAGGATCAACATGAGAGAAGGACCGGAAGCCGAGACATACTTAACATATGTTGGAGATAGACTCAATGACCTTTTCAGAGCTAGATGCAACAACTCATGCGCAGCGGATAACAGTGAGTTCAGCTGCCCGAGTGCATCAGAGGATGAAGAACAGGGCGCACAGGACGAAGCAGATAAGAGGGTTAGCTTTGACTTTGCAAGTGACGGATCACTCTACAAAAGTTCATCTTTTGCAAGTTGCGGAGCAGCATACATGAGATTTGAGGAGGGGGACCCTACACCGGTCATGAGTAAACATAACATACCAAGGGAAGCGCCTATCACCTCACCCACTGCAGGAATCATAGATAACATCCATAAACCTAGCTCTACTACTGCAGAAATTTTAGGCCTCAGAAAGTTACTCCAAGATCGGAAGCATGAAATTCTAAACACCATGGTTCCTCTTACCCATGTGATTGACTCCATGGCAACTATCAATGCTGTAAACCGTGACCCTGGAACCCTAAATGTCAGGGACCTTATGCAAGAGCCGAACAGAAGGGACCTGGTAGCCATTAGACTGATTCTGGAGGAATTAGGATTTTACAACACAATGGGACAGGCGAAACTCCTGATCAAATGGATCAGAGGGCACAATAACGATAGACTTCATGACAAAGTAGATAGGACGGCCAAAAGAGCGGCTTTCAGGTACATCGGGAGACAGCTCAGGTTCGACGAAGATGGGGACTTAGATTTTTCTCTCTTCTTTCATGAACAATCCATAACGGGAGGCATCAGGAACCACATTAGGAGACTCCAAAGATTGAGCCACCACAAAAAGTGGAAAGACATGCACGGACAAGGAAGGGCACTCAGGCTATTGGAGGAGAATCATGTGAAACCAATCAAGGATGTATCAAAGATTGCATCCAAGTACTTCACAGCTTATAGATGCAGGGAACTCACAGGCCTACAGGCATCCCCACATAGAGCACATAGGATGGGAATTGGTGAAAGCCCGACCTGCCGAACGTGTGGCGCAACAACACAATGCACCTACACACACATCCAACTGAATTGCCCAGGGGAAGGAAATAAACTACACCAGTTAAGGGAAAACCAGCAGGAGGAAATGAAAGAAACCATCAGGAAAGCCACAGTGGGAGACCCGAGATTGATAATAGAAGGCAGTAACACAAGGGGGGGCATCATCAGCCCCTCCGAAATCTTCCCCTTAGCAGAAATAGACAATGACTTAACAGCCTCTAGACCACTTGCTGCCCTACCGGAGGCCAGCATGTATAGGTTGTCAAACACTAGGAAAGGCACTGTAGCAGTAGCTTCTGCACCCATAGACACGAACAGTGATGGCAGTCACAACTTCCAAGACCTTCAGTACATTAAAAAGAAAGAATTCTGGAAGTTAGTTGAGTGGCATAGGCTGACAACTGATACACCCCAGCCATCGATCAGCAATTACACACAACGGGCCAATGATATTCACTCGGCACTTATAGCATGTAATACTGAGTCGGGTGACCCGAAGAATTGTTATGCGATAAGAAGAGACCTATTAGATATCATCATAGATGAGAGAGGCTTAGGAAAGGACGGATGTGAGCTTTTCTGTAACCCTGTAAACTCTCACCCAGGAATCAAGTCAAGGAGGTGCATTCCCACGGCGGCTATGAAGGGGGCGTTGAGACCCTTTTGCCACAAGGGGAGGATAGGGTGGGATGGACTTGCAAGAGATGCATATGTCAACAGTGTAACGGGAAAAGGGAAAAAGGTATATGGGAACCCACCCTTTGATGGGGGGGTTCTCAGGGAAGCATCTGCTGTTATGCAAACGTTGTCCCGTGGCCTAGAGGCGGCCAGGACCTCGGAGGGATTTGAGGGGATTTGGATCCTGCCATTGTCGCCAAAGAACCTCAAAAAGTGGACAGGTAAGGGTTTTAAGCTTATTTTCAAGTACCCAAGGGGAACCATACCCTTCATTCCACATGATTATTGGTCAGGTAAGGGGCCCTACACAATGCCAGGGGAGGGATGTTACAAAGATAAGTACTCAGATGTGGTCATATTATCCATTGATAGTGAGAGCATGGTGTGTCCTGTTAGTAAGAAACTTGATAATGAGAAAATGCAATACAAGTTGCTTCAATGGTTCATAAATGTAGTCCCGCATAAAAAGATCACCCCCAAATTGCTCAAAGAAACGGGCCTGCACCCGGATATGATTGAGCAAGCCCTTAGTGAGAAAGATTGTCTGTTGCCGCCCCGATTGTGTCCGTGGGTGGGGGGCAGGAATAATGTGGAACAACGAAACCAGTACCCTGGAGCACACTTGGATGGCGGGCACAGGAACGCAGGAGGAACCCCCTTCCTTAATGCGGTGGAGTGGCCGGAGGAACTTGCTCTCATGGGGTACTTACCAGAAGGCTTTGGCAAGGTGCTCAAAGGGATCGGGGTTCCACACCGTGGGGTGAAGACACTCTTGAAAAAACTGTCCAGAATGTGTAGGCGTCATGCAAGGGAAAGATGCATATTACATGAAACGGGAGCCCTACCTGAGAGTGGCATTGTAGAAGAGGCACCCAACATTCAGGAACTTTGCACGGAAAATAGGAAAGTAACCGATGTGGTAAAGGCAGCAGGGGAAATGCTAGGCAGCTATGTGAACCCCCACCCTCCCCCCAGCCCCCACGGGGTTGGGGCCCCTTAGGGCCCCGGCCCTAAGGGGGCACCACCGGCCCAGGGGCCGGAGCACCCCTGGGCTTTTCTCACTTCATCATCACCACCGCCCACACCGACTCCATCTCCATCGTGCATCAGCTCCACGGCCTGCTGATGTTTTTTCCGACGCTGGTGGCAGACACGCTTTCATTAGTGCTTTGCCACCCCTGCTTCCACGCTTTGTGGAATGCTTCCTGCCTTAGCAGACTGTCATGTATGAGGGGAACAGACTCGAGTAGATCGTTCCGAAGGCGTTGCCTTACTCATCGACGTAAATGTTTTATTAATTATTCTCGTAAATCCAATTCTCACCCTTTTCGTTTTCCCCTCCGCTTCCAACGTAAATCGAATTGAATAAACCGTAGATCAGTGAATAAACAAACGGAAAATAAAAATGTTTCATGTACAGCGGTATTTTACAAATCGCCAGGTCCGACAGCATGATCAACGCGTTTACCAGATGGATGTGAATATCGACAGCACTGGTATCTCCGCCGTCGAAGATTAAAAACCAATACGTGACGGCCACGAGCAAGGACGAGGAGCAAACCACGTTTCTCGCACTCCACACGAACCGTTGAAGTCGAGTGTTTTTAGGAGACCGTACGAGAGCGACGTGAGACGTCAAATAAACAGCTTCCAAGACGAGCGTCCAATTCGTTAAATACAGCAACCAATGAAATTTTGCCGCTTCAAAATGATTTACAGGTTTGGGAAGTTCGACCACGTCCGTCGTGTGTAAGATAACCAAGATGGACCACACGAGCCAGTAGAGCATAAGAGCGACTCGTACACGAAAATATCGTGTACGAGATTCTTCCGCGGAGCGGGACACCAGAAGACTTGTTGGATTTATTATTAGTTCTGGGCTTAAGACCGGCAGCCGCCATTGCTCTTCGCTTTCTAAAGAAAACCAGAAGGCGCACGAGTCGGATCGACCATTCTCTGTTTTCGTCGTGAGCAATATCGTCGACATTTTTTCGCGCGACATTGGACGTTTCAGACGCGACCGTCGTAGGAAATTTTATGTCGACGTTTTAAACGCACGCGCGTTTACGCTCGCGACTTTTACTTATACTCTTAAATTCTCACGAACCGCGTTCACATTCGCGCGACGGTGACATAAAGTACGGATGATGATATTCATCGCGGCGACCGAGCCCCAGACACCTCCGACTCGCTTCAGATCCAACGATCGAGAATGACACGTTGACGGCGTCCGTTCGAGCGTCGCTCACGACACTCGTCGGTAAGCTCGGCATTCACCGCCTGAATTATCTACCATGATGGAGCCGTTTCACCCCTGCCGCGCGCATCTGTCGCGGGGATTTCTGCAAATACGTGATGGATTGCTCGAGCTTTAGGTTCTTCGTTCTCAGGTCTTCCGCTTCCGCCATCGCCCTTCGATACCGCATCTCCGCGTTTTGAATCCGAAGTTGATCGACGGCGGTTTGCGCGGCGAAGCTCCTGAGCGTGTGCAAATCTCGCGCTCTACGCTCGCTCTCTTCGCGGAACTTCGTTCGTAACCGTTTTATGGGTATATTCACGGTCACTCCCTGCGCGCGACCGAAACGAGGGATTATTTGCCGTCGTCCTCCGATGCACAAACGTCGTCAACCGCCCGTCACCGAAAAGAGAAAGCGAAAATGCGCGTCGCGACTCGCACCTCGCAGCTGGTATTGACGTGCTCGTAGAGATCTTGCATGGAAAACGCCTCGTCGATCGAACAAAGTCCGCATCGAAACTTCAAAACGTCCGCGTCCGTGAAAAGCAAGTTTTTCAATTTCGATAAGCTGTCGGCCGATCGATTCGGAATCGCGCCTTCGCGACAAAAACAACACTTCGCGTCCAACGTCTCCGAGCACCGATGTCTATTCAAACAGGTCTCGCATACCGTGTGTCGCGAATCGTTATCGCAGATCGAGTGTTGCGCGTTGTATTGATAACAAATCGCGCATCGACCGACCAGGTGCAACAAACTGCTAAAATTGTCAGCCTTGAGCTCTTCGCGCCGTTCCACCGCCCGGTCGACGCCTTCGCCGATTTCGAACGCGAACGCGTCCGCGAGAGTATCGGAAGCGGGTTGCTCGTCGCAAAGTCGGTAGGACGAGCTTTCCGGAAATTCCGGAGATGTCGGGGCGTACTCGGGAGAGGAAAGTAGATTTTCGGGAGAACCGAACGATTCCGGGCTCGATATAAGAACGCGGTCGATGCGGTCGTCGTCGTCGTTGGTGTCATCGACCGTCGTCATGATAGCGCTCGGTCAATTCTATAAATCGATCGCGCGAAGTCGGTAATCGTCGAAAGCTATCGCTAAAATCACAAAAGTAATGCTTCGAGTTCGGGAATCATAATTTATGACGAAGGCGACCCGACCGAACCGCTGATAACGCTTTTCCTCGGCGACCATTTTACGCGTACGAACACTTTTCGTCCAATATGAGCGCGAAGTTCACTCTCGTCGTCAACCGTGAAATGATGATGCGACCCGCGACACGGACCGTCGCGGGTGACTTTCGCGCATTTATCGACGGGGGATTTTTGTGGTCTTCCCTGGCCGCTCGTTACCGCACTCGAACTCGCGTGGCGTCGTCGGGTGCTTTCGACGAGAGCAAATTTTTCAAATTGTATCACGCGACAAAATCGAAAAGCCACCTCGAAAAGCACCTCAATCGAAACTTTCGGACGCCGCACACTTGGCGAACCCACGCTCGACTGCGTCGCGCCGCCTCGTCCGCCGCAACCTTCTCCGCCGATGGAGCGTCTCGGTTATATCTCACCGCCGAGCTCGCGCGCGCCGTCGCCGAATGGTTCGCGAATCACGACATCGCTCGCGCTATTCTGGAATGGAATGAGGCGGGCTGCCCCGCGAAATATCCTCAGTTGATGATCGCGGGCGCCGCGGACGATTTTCCGCTCGCCCAGTTCGCGTACAACGGTGCCACCCCCCGGCTCGCGGGAGCGCCGAACGATAACCCGGAAACCGTGATGACGACGACAACGCCCGGCGAGACAGCGCGTGATGTCGAAACGACGACCGCCGACGTCGGCGACGACGCCGACGATGTGATCGTACTGTCCGATACGCGAGCCGCGACGCAACTCGTCGCGAAAGATAAGACGCCGACGGCGGACGGGGCGCGGACGAGAGATGCCGACGCGACGGAAGCGCGACCGCAATCCTCCCCGTCGCGGAAGACACGTCAGGCGCTTCGAGA
>LGRX02010728.1:0-58894 GCA_001247695.2 Cymbomonas tetramitiformis
AAAGAGACCCTACACACACATTGAACGGCATGAGATCGGCCAACAAAAGCCAGCCCACCATCATCCCAGTGGATGTGAGAAGCAAATCAAGAGCAGGGCGGGGCCGTGACAAGATACCACAAACGCATACATATTCCCAACCCAAATGCAAAGCAGCATGGAAAGATGGTACGATGTGACCGATCGTCGCCAAGCAACTGTTGGTCTCTGGGTTACGGAGTAAGCGGACCCTGCTGGCATGCCCCCCAGTGGCTCCCGGTCGATGGATGGGACCTGTTGGTCCATGGTTATGTCATGAATGCAGTCACACCACACAGCATGGACACCCCATGTCAAAAAAAGAGAGCCTACACACACATTGAACGGCATGAGATCGGCCAACAAAAGCCAGCCCACCATCATCCCAGTGGATGTGAGAAGCAAATCAAGAGCAGGGCGGGGCCGTGACAAGATACCACAAACGCATACATATTCCCAACCCAAATGCAAAGCAGCATGGAAAGATGATACGATGTGACCGATCATCGCCCAACAATTGTTGGTCTCTGGGTAACGGAGTAAGCGGACCCTGCTGGCATGCCCCCCAGTGGCTCCCGGTCGATGGATGGGACCTGTTGGTCCATGGTTATGTCATGAATGCAGTCACACCACACAGCATGGACACCCCATGTCAAAAAAAGAGAGCCTACACACACATTGAACGGCATGAGATCGGCCAACAAAAGCCAGCCCACCATCATCCCAGTGGATGTGAGAAGCAAATCAAGAGCAGGGCGGGGCCGTGACAAGATACCACAAACGCATACATATTCCCAACCCAAATGCAAAGCAGCATGGAAAGATGATACGATGTGACCGATCATCGCCAAACAACTGTTGGTCTCTGGGTTGCGGAGTAAGCGGACCCTGCTGGCATGCCCCCCAGTGGCTCCCGGTCGATGGATGGGACCTGTTGGTCCATGGTTATGTCATGAATGCAGTCACACCACACAGCATGGACACCCCATGTCAAAAAAAGAGAGCCTACACACACATTGAACGGCATGAGATCGGCCAACAAAAGCCAGCCCACCATCATCCCAGTGGATGTGAGAAGCAAATCAAGAGCAGGGCGGGGCCGTGACAAGATACCACCAACTCATACATATTCCCAACCCAAATGCAAAGCAGCATGGAAAGATGAAACGATGTGACCGATCATCGCCAAACAACTGCTGGTCTCTGGGTTACGGAGTGAGCGGACCCTGCTGGCATGCCCCCAGTGGCTCACGGTCAATGGATGGGACCCGTTGGTCCATGCATGGTTATGTCATGAACGCAGTCACACCACACACACTGAACGGCATGAGATCGGCCAACAAAAGCCAGCCCACCATCATCCCAGTGGATGTGAGAAGCAAATCAAGAGCAGGGCAGGGCCGTGACAAGATACCGCAAACGCATACATATTCCCAACCCAAATGCAAAGCAGCATGGAAAGATGATACGATGTGACCGATCGTCGCCAAACAACTGTTGGTCTCTGGGTTACGGAGTAAGCGAACCCTGCTGGCATGCCCCCCAGTGGCTCCCGATCGATGGATGGGACCTGTTGGTCCATGGTTATGTCATGAATGCAGTCACACCACACAGCATGGACACCCCATGTCAAAAACACCACACTTGCACACACTGAACGGCATGAGATCGGCCAACAAAAGCCAGCGCATCATCATCCCAGTGGATGTGAAAAGCAAATCAAGAGCAGGGCGGGGCCGTGACAAGATACCACAAACGCATACATATTCCCAACCCAAATGCAAAGCAGCATGGAAAGATGATACGATGTGACCGATCGTCGCCAAACAACTGTTAGTCTCTGGGTTACGGAGTAAGCGGACCCTGCTGGCATGCCCCCCAGTGGCTCCCGGTCGATGGATGGGACCTGTTGGTCCATGGTTATGTCATGAATGCAGTCACACCACACAGCATGGACACCCCATGTCAAAAAAAAGAAAACATGCGGGCACCTAAGTGCTCCCCACAAAATTCAAGGGAAAACACAGAAGGTGTACATCACCACCTTCTGCCTCTCCTCGCAGCACGACAGACGAATCTACCGAGCTCTCCAAGAGGCAGTGCCCGCCAGAATGGCACCACAGGGATAACCGCCTCCCAAAACCCACTTCCACCCGGCGGCCGTCCCCGTTCACACATACACACAATCCAAGGTGTCAAAGGAGTCGGTCCAAGGATAAGCACGCATACACAATCCGGAGAACCCGGATAAGTGTGTGCTGAATCCTTTGATCCCCGGCGTGGGTACATAGTGCAGCCGGTCTTCTGTGGCTCCGGGGTGCCAAAGGAGTCGGTCCAAGGATAAGCACACACACACTGAACGGCATGAGATCAGCCAACAAAAGCCAGCCCACCATCATCCCGCTGGATGTGAGACGCAAATCAAGAGCAGGGCGGGGCCGTGACAAGATACCACAAACGCATACATATTCCCAACCCAAATGTAAGGCAGCATGGAAAGATGATACGATGTGACCGATCATCGCCCAACAATAGTTGGTCCCAGAGTTACGGAGTAAGCGGACCCTGCTGGCATGCCCCCCAGTGGCTCACGGTCGATGGATGGGACCCGTTGGTCCACGGTTATGCCATGAATGCAGCACACCACACAGCATGGACACCCCATGTCAAAAAATGAAAACATACGGGCACCTAAGTGCTCCCCACAAAAATCAAGGGAAAACACAGCAGGTAGACTTCACCACCCTCTGCCTCTCCTTGCAGCAAAGGCAGACGGATCCACCAAGCTCTCCAAGAGGCAGTGCCCGCCAGAATGGCACCACAGGGACAACCGCCTCCCAAAACCCACTTCCATCCGGCGGCCGTCCCCGTTCACAGCGATGCGCCAGTACCTCATATCAGGGTCAAAGAACACAAGTCCCCCGGCACGTGTAATAACCATGAGCACGGTACACGGAGAGGGAGCAAGTGTCTGACGAATCTAAGACACTCCCAAAGAGCGAGCCGCAGACGAATCCCCAACGCCCTCAAAGAGGCAGTACCCGTCAGAAGGATACCACATCCCATCATCCAAAGCACTCCAGTGGCCGTCCCCGTTAACAACGAGATGCCAGTACCCCATAACGTGGCTGTCGATCACCAGTCCCCCGGCAGGTGAAAAAGCCCCAAGGCACTGGACATAAATAGAGCCAGCCGCAGACGAATCCCTGACGCCCTCAAAGAGGTAGTACCCGTCAGAAGGGTACCACAGGGACAGCCACAATCCATCATCCAAGGATAAGCCACACGCACACACATCGGCGATGCGGTCACTGCACACACATCAGCGATGCGGTCACTGCACACACATTGGCGATGCGGTCACTGCACACACGGGCGTGGTCACTGCACACACATCGGCGATGCGGTCACTGCACACACATCGGCGATGCGGTCACTGCACACACATCGGCGATGCGGTCACTGCACACACATCGGCGATGCGGTCACTGCAGATATTCTGAAGAAGGCGGAGGAGTTGTTTGCAATTGTGCCTAGCTATGAGCGGACGAGCTGGGGCCCGCGCAAGCCCAAGGGCTCTTGCTTTGCTCTATCATCTGAGAGGGCTATATGATGCAAAGGGGCAGATAAGGGGGGTAGACGATACCTGCAACCCGAAGCCGACAATAGGTGCCAACTCTGCACCGTCCTTATCCCGGGAGTGCTGCATAATTCGTACTGCGAGCTGAGCCGTCTCCACCGCATCTGCTGGATCCAGATACCTTTCTGCGGCTGCGATAAAGCCAACTTTCACACCAAACTCCTGCATAATGCACCACGAGTTTGTGCATCACACCAAACTCCTGCATAATACATCATAGGATTGCATGCTGGGCATTTCCTGCGGAGGCGCAGCTTGCTACTGCAAGCGGCCTCCCAGAGCCCCTAGCACTATAGAGCCCCTAGGAGACCGGGAATGGGTAATGTGCATTCAAGATTTGCTCGCAGGGGAGTGGAAACCCACCGCCCGCAGATGATGCAACCTTGTGGGAGAGCCAGCAAATGTCACAGGGGCGATCAATCAGCCAACGCAAGATGCAAGGTCCATGCATGTTTTTGCTGGTTGCAGTGTACAGTCGACGCATGAATGCTAGTTGATGAAGCAGGAACTTTGGCCACGGAGTTCCTGAGCGCAAGTGCAAAAATACAAAAGGAAGCTACACTTTTTGAGGCTCGGATTTTCTACTGAAATCGGACCGTGAGGAAGCGGCATTTCCAAAACATTCGATCGTCATTTCGGTCTTTTTCAGAATCTGGCAGAAAATGCTCGGTTCAAGGATGCCGCAAGCTAGTTCATGCCATCAGCGCTTGGGAGCACAGAAAGTGCCCCGAAGCAACAAGGGGACCAACAGCAGAGTCATGTTCTTTTGCGTTCCCGGCTCTCCCAGGGCAGAATTCTCTCTTGCACTTGCAGGGATTGCCTTGCGCGGCTTCCTTCAAACAACACGAAGCCTTCTCGGTAAAAGCTTGCATCGTGGAATACGTTAAGAAACTTGGTTTGCGTGTCAGCACGATGCCATTGGCTCGTTCAGTCAGTTGGAAACTGAGCAGGTTCGCAAAAACGTTTCAGGCAAGCAAACTTCTATGTATCCCTCTATCGTTATGACAGGCCAATGATTCGACAAGATCGGTGAAACCAAGCCCAGGCGCTCGAAGCTGCCACACACCTGCCCTGCTTTCACTGCTGCTCGTCGTACAATTGTCCATACGATCTCCGGGGGGCCGAGGGTGCGCCGGTATGCCTCAAAGCCCGCATAAAAATGCAACTGTCAAACCAAATAACAGGAATCCCAACTCACGACCTACTGGTGTAAACTTCACTGTGCAAGTAACCACCTGTGCACCGCTGGAAGAATGCAACTTGTGACGGGATTGGTGTTGAATTGTGCACGGGGCACTCGAACTTCCCTTCGGAGTTGGACACGCTCAACCTTGGCAACAGGAGTGCACTTCAATAGGTGACAGGAAACATACGTCGCTTCGAAGTATTCTCGACGCTTTCCCAGCTTATCCCCACCAGCGGCGTGTTTCTATTGAATCGAATGGGTGTTACCTACAGCTAGCGTACAGTATCCATATTAGCACCGCACATCGCTTCAATCTCTGTGTGTGTGTGCTTATCCTTGTACCGACTCCTTTGGCACCCCGTAGCCGCAGAAGACCGGCTGCACTATGTACCCACGCCGGGGATCAAAGGATTAGGCACACACTTCTAAACAGTTATCCGGAATCTCCGGAGCTCACTCGTGAAGAATGGGACCCACTAAGCCTCGCTGAGCCACCCGAGCCCATCTGCATCCGCAACGCCAGCGCACTGCTGGCTGGTGCTTGAAGCCGGCTCATCCCTGGCCCCCGAGCTGCGCGAGCCATATCTCCACCACCAAGCTCACGCGCAGGACCGCCCCTCTGCTCCCTGAGCCTCACTGGGCCACCTGAGCCCCTCCGTGGCTGTCCTGCCTGCGCACTGCTGCTGTGTCTCTGAAGCCGGCTCACCTCCGCCAATCGAGCCACCCCTTCACCACCAAGACCACATTCGACAACACCCCGCTGGCCCCTACACGCCCCAGAGCCTAGTCTCAAGAGAGCTTGCCCACCCACGCCACGGCCAGAATGCCCAAGCGCTGTCCCAAGGGGCTGAGAATGATAAACTGGGTTGCCCTCATCCGAACTTGCGCACCCACCACGGACTTGCGCCTGTAGCCCTCTACCCACCGCACCAACCCCACATGACTGAAGTCCTTGCTGTGATTGCCTTGCGAGGAAGCTGCGAACTTGAGCAATGCTCTCCACACTTGCCCTACAACTGTCATGCCACACTGTTCCTACTTGGGGTCCCATCCCCACAGTTGCCTGTGTGTCTTAAGCCCTCCCGGTGGCCGATAGTTCACCACCCGGTCGTCGCCTTCCCGACAGCTGCTCACCGTTAGTTCCGGCACGGCCAACAACCTCGCCCGGTGGGCACGGAAGCTGATGAGATGCCGTATGCTGCCGTGCAACCTGTTGTAAGTGGTCATCGCTGCCAGGATGGGCCCCCGGGCTCTGAGGGGCCCGGCGTGTGTCAACTCCACCCGCGAGCCTCCCCACATCTCCCCCGGCACCCTCACCAGTTCCCCCTATGCCAGCAACCCCCTCAAGAAGGCCGGCCACCCGCCTGGTCGCCCCCATCAAGGTGGCCACCCCTCCCTCAGCTAAGGCCATTGCTTGCTCCGGCGAGGCCCCACTCTGCTCCTGAGTCCAGACTCCACCCTCCGGGCCCGGCGACGAAAGGTCATCCCACTCATTCAAGATATCCTCGACACTTGACGCCGCCTGGCTGAGCCCGCCTGTGCCTGCACGCGCCCCACCAGATCGCGCCTCGGCGGTGCCCCTTCCTTGACCCCCCACAGTGCCCAGATGCTCCGCCTCCCGCCGCACATCCTCCATCTCTCCAAATTCGATCTCTGTGTGTGTGTGCTTATCCTTGTACCGACTCCTTTGGCACCCCCGTGGCACCGACTCCTTTGGCACCCCGTGTGTTTTAGCAAGAGCACAACGATCGTAACAGCCTCCTGCACTTCTTCAGCCCCACGGGGCTCACCTCTAGCCAGCGCACGCCGTCATTAGCAGCATCTTGCACCACTTCGCGTACCACACGCTCCTATTGTGACACCGCCAAAAGAAAGCAGAAAGATCCCTTATGGTGAGTCCATGTGCGCCACTTGAAAATAAACATCGAGTTGATATATATGAAATCCAATGTTTTTTTTCGGAAAATATCTTGACGCGTCTGGAAACGCGTTTAGTTCTTGTTTGAGTTGGTGTATTAGGGCTCGCTTTACAAAACATCTGAAGCCTAATAAGGAGTGAATGTGCTGCTATCAAGAGAGGAATGCCATCGGACACACCATGTCTTCAGGTTGGCGCAGTGATCCCACAGCAGCGAGATAAAGATCCTGCAAAATAGAAAAGAATAGGTAAAGGCGAGATTAAGAGTTTCTCACTTCCCACTTCTGTATGCAAGGTTATTTTCTCATACTTTTTGTGCTCTTGAGTTATTATGTGGGCCCCTCTTGCCGGAGGTATGGCGAGGTGGAGGGGAATGTCCGGTTTGAGCAAACTTTGAGCTGGCGCGTGGTCTATCGTGCTTGAACATCTATCCACGCAAGAAACTACCTTGAATTGGTCGAAATTTACATATCGTTCGCCTTTATCAGCATCTAAGTTGGGTACGGGCGGCATTGCCATACTATACTTGTCGCACAGGGCGGCCAGAGTGATAACCCGCATGGCGCCTTCCAGATGAAGGTGAAGGTGGGCCTGCCAAACAATCCAAGTGGAAGGCGCGTCGTAAATAGACGTATGTTCTCAAAGAATATGATTCTGGCCGTGGTAAGGAGCATGGACTCTGCTGAATGTGTATCAGCTACATTCCCTCCAATGTCAAGAGAACAAGAGTTGGGGGGAATACAGGTTGGTTACAATGTTCCTCCAAGTTGCAGTCCGCTGGAAAGCGTTGGCAGGACATAAGTGACTTAGTTTGAAACGCCAGAGAAGTTCCACTGCGTCACTCTTCAACTGCAAACAGATCTATGACCAAACAGCACGCAAAGCCTTGGGGGAAAGCTTCGGTAGTGAAACTGTAAGTCACACCTTCGGAAGTAGCTTCACTTGACGTTCCATTTAAGTCAAGTATTACAGCGTACAGTTTCCCCGCCCAAGTATTCTCAAAAAAGCGAACTCGCCACTATCGACTATGGCTAAACCTTATACCAGGTTGTCAATCACCTACGCGCGACGAGAGCGTCGTCTATGTTGAATAGTTGCAAGTTGGGAGGCAAGGCTCATCACTTGCGTTGGGAGTGCGTTGGGAGTTTCATTTGGGAGGAAGGGACGACTGCGGAGTACACGTGGAGGACGCGTAGGCGCTTTTGTTGCATTATTGCTGGCGTGGAGTTCAGTGAAATTCACGTGATAGGGCAAGGAGGTGGCATGCGGCACATGACATGACAATGACATGGCATGACATGGCATGGCATGGCATGGCATGGCATGGCATGGTATGGCATGGCATGGCACAATTTTAAGGCGTCACAGGGTGCCAGAAGGTTTCAAACCATTTTTCTGGAATTAAATTTCATAATAAAATCCATATTTAACCGATACACAAAGTAACTAACTTTCAAAAAATCTTAGAGGCGAATTTTGCAACATGACCCCCTATTTTTATTGGTTAGGATCCAAGAATGGTGAGTCAACGTGATATAAAAAAAACCTCAGGAAAAGTTATCATGTCATTTTCGAGAAATATTTTTTATAAAATCAAATAGTGATAATTTAGTATATGCAATCGGTACATAAATTCTAAAAATAAATCTACGTGATAACTTTGCCTGAGGTTTTTTTTATACCACGTTAACTCACCATTCTTGGATCCTAGCCAATAAAAATAGGGGGTCATGTTGCAAAATTCTGCGCTATAAATTTCAACAAGTGGCAGCTTTGCAATGAAAATTTAATTGTGTTAACTATGGAAATTGTTATCAATACTTTTTAATTCGTGAGATCACGGCGCCCTACCCTTAATTGGGGGAAAATCTTTAGATTTGTCCCCCTCTGTAGAAAATCGGCATGTTTTTGTTCCCAAATGACACATACTTAAGGGTAGGGTGCCGCCTGTTTTAGCAGTTTCACCCTATTTAATTTAACAAATCGTAGTAAATCGAGAAATTATTTTTTGGAGGTGCCTCAAGTGACAAAGTTGGAGGTTTAGGGGTGCTTAATCGCACAAACAAATCAGGGTTGGCAAAAACCGGCAGTTTAGGGTTTATTTTTGATAGTGTAACCGGGGTTTTTGCAGTAAAACTGCGGGGAAAAGGTGTACCTCCCTGATTTTTTAAAGACATTCTAGAACCTAGAGGCCACTATTTGACGATCATAGTGCATTAGTATGATGTTTTAGGTACTCAAAAATGCTATCTAGAAAAAATTTTAATGTGGGAATTTCGAAAAAAACGCCGAAAACCGGTTTGTGGGTCCAGATTTCCAGGCCCCATACCAAAAAAAAACATTTTCTCAAAATTCTTTTTTTCTAGATCGCATTTTTAAGTACCTAAAACATCACACTAATGCATTATGATCGTCAACTACAGTAAAACGCGGTTTATAAGAAGGCGGGCTATAAGAAACTAGCCGCTAGTTTTTTTTGCATATTTTAAGAAAGTCGTTAAGAAACTAGCCGCTAGGTTTGGCGCTACACACTCAATATGCTCAAAATACACTACACGCGATTGGCGCTAGGAACTCAAATCTGACACCCACCCAATAAGAAGCTAGCGGCTGGCCATTTATTCCCGCCTTCTTATAGACCGCGGTTTACTGTATTGGTCTTTAGGTTCTAACTATACTCATTATACCCAAACCCAAACTTACTCCCCCCCAGAAAAAAGTAATAAAAGTCATAATATCGCATAAGGTGACTTTATATCCGTCTCTAATCTCTAATATCACTCTCTAATCATCATCAATAGCAATAGTCTTGCCAAAGCAATCCGTATCTAAGTCACCACCCGTCTCGTAGGTCGGCTTGACCGTCCCCTTGACGTTCCGGTCCGCATTGTGCAGCTTCTTCCTCAGCTTGGCAGACTTGCTCGTGTGAGTACCGCGTGCCTCCCGTGCGGCCTTCCTCTTCTCGCGCATCCGTCCATCAAGACGAAGCATGGCCTCGGTGGTAGGAAGCCCCAAACGACGGCAAAACTCTTGGCGGTAGCCGTGCCCGACGTTCTTGGACCTTGGAGCAGATAGATGGTGTGGCAGCAGGCCCATGCATACACACATGATTGCCCATTCTGATGTGCCTTCCCGGCGGGGAGGTAGCGCTTCACCACCATGCCGTTGACACTTTCATTCGAGTTGGTGTCGGTGTTGTGCAGTTGTTAAGCAAGAGGGGGATGGCGGGAAACTTCTTGAAGACCCCCTTGACGGCCTCGTAGTATCCCAGCGGTGAGTCACGCTGCAAAAACTTGCCGTGGGGCAAGTGGATCTTCCAGTCGGGTTTGGGACTCTCCGCCCCACACCAAGTGTGAAAAGTACCATCGGTAAGAGGAGCTCGATACCTCCGACAACTCTCGTGGGTGGGATCAATGTTGAAGGCGTGGTCGATGTTCATGATGGCACCGCTAAGCCACTCCGCCTTCTTCTCCTTCGTCTCAAAGCCAGGAAGGTCCTCGATGACGGCCACACTCTTGACGACGTAGCGGTATTGCTTGTTGAAGTAGTCGATCGCGGCCTTGGACAAGGTGACGCCAGTACACTTCATCTTCAACTGTAGAGCTTCCAAGTCCTTGTACAGTAACTTCTGAAGGTGGTTGGGGTCCGACCCCTTCGCCACAGGTAAGAGCTTCTTCGGCGAAAAACTATTATTCAGGAATAGATTAACCCAAAATGGGGAATAGAAATTTTTTTGATGTTTTTCGGGAATAGAATATATGGCACGCACATGCTTGAGACACATCCAATATCCTATTCAACTTTTATATTTTTGCAAACATGAGAAAGTCTCCAACACACTACACTAATGCATATTTAAGAGAGGGGATATGCGGTCGGCCCACCTCATCGGAAAAGTGAACCCCCCCAACACGCCAGCGGCGCTTAACGAAGCGCGATCCAATAAGGTCAGCGATAGCCAGGTTTGTTCCTTATTTGCGACCATATAAATTGTAGGGCTAAATCACGCTTGAAATGCTATGTCACGGAACGGGCAGCCAGCCAACGTATTCTGTTAAATTCTGAAGAAATTTTCTGACTCCCGGTATGGATCCCAGTACTAGGCAGGAGCTTAGGGAACTTCATAGTGATTTAAAGGATGGAGTTATTAGCCAAGAAGACTACGACGACCTCAAGCGCATCGCCATGGTATTTTCACCCTGCATTCTGTAATATTCTAGTTACAATTACCATCGATTTCCTAAAAATCAGCTTCCGAAATTATTCCAGCCAGCGTCGTTTCCTTATTATCAACCAAAAACTACGTTCCCATCTAGCCAGCTCCCGTTCTCTTATTTGGACCCATTCTCTTAACGATTTGAAAAGGCTCGGGTCATCGGCGACCCCCCCCAAACGCTGGCTGGTTCCTTATCGGAAAAAATGACGACGTGTTTGGCTGGTTCCTTATCGTCGATTCTCTTAAAGGTGAGGTATTACTGTACACAAAAAGTTCTCTTGCTTGCGATAAAGGTGGGCGTGTTTATATAGAACACACTGATGGCATGCCTTTTATTGTTCTCTATTCAAGAAAGAGGACACGGTAAAAAATTCTCCATAAAAAATGAAAGGTGCGTTGCCCTTGCTTTCCGCTCCCTTGTACAGTTGTGTGTGAAACTCTTGCGGTTTTTTCGATAATGAACCTTTCGCTTCTTCAGAGTTGAAAAAAACGTACCACGCTTCCACGTCTCCTAAGCTACGGTCAAAACCGGGGTATTTATCACATTTATCACACGGGGCATTAACACAACATAACTTTCCATATACATTCTACGTAATAATAATAAGTGTTAGGAACAACTTTTTTTGCGCAAGCAAGATTATGGGGCTTTCGTTGAACCAGATACGGCATACGGGGCTTTCATTGAACTAGATAGATGGCTATCGTTGAACCAGATACGTGGCTATCGTTGAACCAGATACAGGGCTTTCAGTGAACCAGGTACGGGGCTTTCATTGAACAAGATACGTAATTCTGCGAGTTCCTGACCACGATACCGAGTGTGCAGGCAATTCTGCTTAAATTAGAACGGGTTGGAAGCAAGATCCGTTCGGAATCTAGGATGTTGGACGGTTCTTGTGAGGGGGGGTAATGGGCGTGATTCGAGCCAGCCAACTCGACTCACGCCCAACAGGGACGCATCCTGCACAACATGAACATATCACGCATACGCATATAAGCATAATAAACACATACTGACCGTTTGGCAGTGCAATTTCACCTCTAGCGGAAACGCAGATGTCAACCGCGTCCACGTTTCCGCTAGGCGTTTCTTCCCTCATTCGCGCGCTCGTTTGCAAGAGAGCCTGGGCAACGGATGAGGGAAGCGTTAGCAAAAATAGTATTTCGTATGCGTTGTTTTCCCTAAACAAATTGCACAGACTGAACGGTCAACCAAACATCTCGTTGTGGGCTGACGCGTTCATTTGGCGGAAGCGCGGTGGAATTTAAGGAATTTGAAACCCGCAATAGTTGCGCTATGGGTTTTCATTCTTTGCGAAACGGGTACCCACATACTAAGTAGGAATATGTGATAATATTTTGAAGCAAAAGATTACTCAGATTAGTATACAATCTTAGAGATCTTTATTTCGCTGGACAGGGGCACACTCCCGGAGAGAAAGCCTTCCGCCTTTAGTTAAAATTGCATATTTAACAAATCAGACAGTGAGTATTTTCTCTAAGTATTTTCAGACGTGTTCTAGTTCTCGAAGTATTTTCATTTTGACTGTAATACTTAGTGTTGTCTCGCGTGTTGTCACCAAGCCTTAGAAACTCACGATCTCACTCCCAAAGTGACCAAAAACCGTTCGATCGCCGATCGTTCGGTTTTTGGTCACTTTGGGAACACGTCTGAAAATACTTAGAGAAAATACCAGACAGGTCTTTGCAACCAAGCCGACTTCAGTTCTCACATAAACGTACGGTTTACGCCCTCCCGAATCTGGAATTCACGGCCGTGAATATTGAATTAAGGCTTCACTGCACGTCTACCCCACACTGTTTGCGAGTAAATTAGATTAGGCAAACAACTTTCCAACGTTCGTAACGCACATAGATATCTCATTTAGACTCCTAGGAACTTTTTGAGCTCTTGATTGAGCCGATCCGTGGCCGCATCAGCTCAGTTTGCAGTCGCGACTGCGAGCTAAGCTGATAGGCCCTTATAACTTTCATGCACATCGCATAAAAACTCAAACAGCGGAGGGGTTCTCGTGCGTTCTAGCGCACGATACTTGGTACCAATATTGCTAACAGCAATATTGGTGCACCCTCAAACGCACAACCTCTGATGTAAGCTATGCGCAAAACGCGTGCTGCACATCATGGGTTTGGGTAAACCGCAAACCCAAACCCAAACATGCCAAACAGCAAAGGGCTTCCCGTGAGTTCGAGCGCACGTAACTTTGCAAAATTATTACTAAGATATATATCTTTTAGTTGCCAAAGGCCCAAGGCCTCAAAAGCCTTGTGCACGAAGCCATCAATTTATTTCTTTGGCAGATTTATTGGGTTGGTGTTCGAGTTTACCCAAACCCAATACATGCCAAACTGAAAAGTAATTCCAGTGCGTTATAGCGCGCGAAACTATGCACAAATATTTACAAGATATATATCTTTCAGTTCTCAGAAGCTCAAGGCCTGAGATAACTTGTTGGCAAAACCATAAATTTATTTCTTTGGCAGATCTATTGGGCTTGGGTTCGAATGTTTCCAAACCCAATACATGCTAAACAGCAAACGGCTTCCCGTGCGTTCTAGCGCACGTAACTGCGTAGAAGTATTGCCAAGATATTTATCTTTGATATATTCGAAGCACAAGGTCTAAGAAAGTCTGTGCGCAAAATGGTCTAACTATTTCTTTGACACAGATCTTAGCGTGCTATTCAAACTCATAAATCTGGGTCAAAGAAATAATATGTTAACTTCGCGCACAAGCTATCGCAAACCTTGCACCTCATAAATGTGAAATATATACATCTTATCAATATATTTTGCAAAGTTACGTGCGCTGGAACTCACGGGAAGCCCTTCGCTGTTTGGCATGTTTGGGTTTGGGTTTCAAACCCAAAAGGCATCATGCCAGCACGCGGCCGTCTTTGATATACTCAACGGCTTGCCATATGCTCTGGAGGGTGCACTGATATTGCTATGAACAATATCACTGCCAAGTTTCGTGAGAAGATTCTCACGAAAACTCCTATTATGCAAAGCCGCAAGTGGTTGAAACCATCTCACACCGCACCAACTTAGCTTGCAGTCGCGACTGAATGCTATGCTGATGCGGTTGCGGATGGGGCCAATCGATAGCTCAAACGAAAGGTATTCACCTAATGAATACAAACGCTTTAGAATCGAATGGTGGAAAAAAGTATGCTTCATGCTACATGCAATAAATTGTTTAGAAGAAGGGGGTGTGCCAGACGCAAAATATTGCACACGCTGAACCGCTTGTACCTCCGCGGTACCTAGTGATAGTTCATAGTTGATAGTACAAACGATAGCTGGCATGTGACATTTAATCTATTCCCGAATTACATCAAAAAAATTCTATTCCCCATTTTGGGTTAATCTATTCCCGCATAAATACCTTGCCCTTCTTCGGCACGATGCCCTTCTCGTCGTTGATGGCCGCGATCATGTTGGTGTCCTCGTCCGCAGTGAAGTGGGCCACTCTGACTTCGGTGCCCAAGAGAGTGTCGGATACCATGGGCTCATGGAAGGTGTGCTCGCCAACGGACTTCACGCATGCTGGATTTGGCATAGTGACCCCTGAATCGTGTCACCTGCAACATCCTATAGTAGTCTGGGTGACCGTCACCCGGATTCCCAAACCTAAAACCTGGACGTAAAGTCAGGTATAGTTTATCTCATTTTAACTTCTTATTCCGACCGTTCTGATATCGAAACCCTAAACTAGGGCACAGCACATAGATATATCGGTATAACATATCTAGCAGGTTTGGACCACACCATCGCTTATTACACTGTGGATTTCGGGATGAGTGGCTAAACGCCGACGCTTGGGATGGAGTGAGCGGTCGCTAGGGGAGCACGCGCGGTTGGGCGGTATGGCCTAGGAGGACTGGTTGATTGAGCGGCTTCGATGGCAGCCGGCTTGGACATTTTACACGTTTGACTTTATTACGTTGGCGGGATTTTGCCGTTTCTTCTGGTCGATATCACACCGGTTGCGGTATCCGGAGATCTGTTAGGCCACACGACTTCATCGACTTCTTCGTCCTCGTCCGCAATATTTTCGCTCTCGGCGACCACCGCCTCTTGGCCGCCGCCACCACCGCGACCGCTCTTCGCTCACGCCCGCTTACTCCACCCCTATTGGCATCTTATCATGGTTGCCACTAGATCCACCTCGAGCGCTCCTCTACGAGGAGAAACCTAGCTACAGTACTATTTTCGACCAGGCTGCTGCACGACATGCGGCCACTCCCGGTACTCCGACAGGTGCTGTCAATCCAGCAGCGGAGACGTCCGCTGCGCAGTTTGTAGCCTCCATGCGTACCTTAATCCGTACACGTCACGACGAGAAGGCGGCCAGGTTCGTCGCCAAGAAATGCTTTGGGGGCAAGGAGGAGCGCTTCCATGGGGATGAGAAGGGCGTCCAGGTTATTTTTACCCGCATGGTTGCTGCACTTCGCGAGGCATTCGTGGCCGAGGATGGGCAGCTGGACGACATTCTTACGCTCGACGACGCCACCATTACGGTGCGAGCTGAGAGCAACCAGCTCCTTTTTTCCACCTTGGAGCTGCTTGTGCATCCTTGGGCTCGCGCCTTCTCGTCGAGGTTCACTTCTCGGGATTCTTCCTCGGTGTCCTCATCGTCATGGTTGCGCACCACGGTGCCCATTCTTGCTCTTCTGAATGCTCTCGACCCTTGCGTTGCCATGATGGTGGGAAGAGCCCTCAGCGGTTCTCCCACCACGTTCACCACGTAGTGAGGCGCGCGGTCTGTTCTTATCACTGGTCTGGGCTGCCAGCCCTTGCATAGGATTGACGATACTACTCGTCCTTCTGGTCTCGCCACCTTGCTCATCACGGAGCGAAACTGGTGGATCTGGAACAGGTTACTCCAGTACGCTCGCAATCGATGTGCGTAGGCGCCTGCTTGTTGTACCGGGAGGTACGAGCAGCGGGGTTGCATGCTACAGAGATCTGGTTGCATGCTGCCGACGAGTGGTTGCATGATACAGATGCCTGGTTGCATGCTGCGTATGCCTGGTTGCATGCCACAGATGCCTGGTTGCATGCTACAGATGCCCGGTTGCATGCCACGGAGGCCAGGTTGCATGCTACAGATGTCAGGTTGCATGCTACAGAGGCCCGGTTGCATGTCACGGAGGCCAGGTTGCATGCTACAGATGTCGGGTTGCATGCTACAGAGGCCAGGTTGCATGCCACGGAGGCCAGGTTGCATGCTACAGATGTCGGGTTGCATGCGACAGAGGCCAGGTTGCATGCGACAGAGGCCAGGTTGCATGCGACAGATGCCGGGTTGCATGCCACAGATTTGCATGCGACAGAGGCCAGGTTGCATGCGACAGAGGCCAGGTTGCATGCGACAGATGTCGGGTTGCATGCCACAGGGGCCAGGTTGCATGCGACAGAGGCCAGGTTGCATGCTACAAAGGCCAGGTTGCATGCTACAGATGTCTGGTTGCATGCTACAGAGGCCAGGTTGCATGCAACAGATGTCGGGTTGCATGCCACAGGGGCCAGGTTGCATGCGACAGAGGCAGGTTGCATGCTACAAATGTCAGGTTGCATGCTACATATGTCTGGTTGCATGCCACAGAGGCCAGGTTGCATGCGACAGAGACCAGGTTGCATGCTACATATGCCAGGTTGCATGCTGGTTGCATGCCACAGAGGCCAGGTTGCATGCGACAGAGACCAGGTTGCATGCTGCCAGGTTGCATGCTGGTGTGGTTGCATGCTGCAAGGGCCTTGTTACATGCCGGTCACAGCTGTATGAAGAAATAATTGATGGCAAGGCAGATTTCAGGAGAAGATCTGCAAGGACAATAATTATATTGAGGATCTGGTGGATTCCAGAAAGATCTGCAATGGCAATATCGTGATCTGCCTGATGATTGGTGGAGGAGTACCAGAATCAGGCATATATGTGCACATGATTGGTCGATGGCAGATGTCAATACAGGAATCCTGCTAGTGATTGTTAGAGAGCAACATGTTGAAAGGGAAGCTTGGAAAGTGGACCTCAGTTAGTGTTGATCAAGAGAAATTAAGGACAAGTTTTACATGTTAGTGTTAGGCTGTATGCCAAGACTGATATAAGGATATAGATGTTATAGGTTTGCGACCATACATTATATCGAAAAGTGATAGTATTGCTAGGCTGTATAGCCAGTATATGTCATGCAAATAAACAGTGGAACATAAGGCTAGAAGCCTATGTAATACACCAAAAACAGCATAAAAGATAAAAAGAATAAAAAGAAAGAAAGAAAGAAAATAAAGAAGAAAAAAATAAAGAAAAGAAATATGTTAAGTTATCAGGAGTGTGCCTGGTACAAATTGGTTCTCAGATGATGGGAACGTTCTATGGACCTGTGGGATCTGCGAGTTGCAAGATGTTGGAGATGGCGACTTTTGTGTTTGCGTTTTGAGCGGCTTCAGCTTACGTTTGACGGCTCAAAATAAGCGCAGTGCTTGCGTTATAAACACAGAAAAGTTTCGCTATGGGACCTTCTTTGTTACAGATTTGGTTGAGGATCTTCTGTGGAAACTTAAGATGCGACTGCAAGATGACTTGGGCGACTTTTCGTTTTTGAGTTTTGAGCTGTCTCTGCTTGCGTTCGGCGGCTCAAATTGCGCGCGTTACGTGCACTAAAAACACTGAAAAGTTTCGCTGCGGGATCTTCTTTGTGGAGGATTTGATTGAGATCTGCGTCGGATTGCTTTTTCTTGAGGCTCTGGGCGATACCACGCTGTCGTCAATGTGCTCGGGGCGCATCCCAGAAGCAGCGACCATCTCCTCCCTGGTGCTTGGAGGTGGGTGCTTTAGCCACTCGCACGCCACTCCTTGTCCAAAGATCTCCGTCGTCAAGCACACTGCCGGGTCCAGTCGCCTGGGCAGATTGGGACGCCTGGGTGGCGTCATGTCCACCAACGGGAGTACCACCTGGGCATTCATACCCAGAATTGATGGCGCATGCGACACGGCCATGCCACTCCCAAGCTTGATGTCGATCATCAGGGAGTTCTTCAGCGGCCCAGTGCCTATCAGCAGGTCCCATGAGTTTTCGGGCTCAAACGTCACGAAGGCGTGCAGCCGGTGAAGCGTCATGTGAGGTGTGCCCGCAGCCAGTATGACGTCCACGTGGCAGTAATGCGTGAACTTCGTGGGGCTGTTGTCACACCTGGTGACCTTGGCACCGGTGCTGGCCTCATACACCGTGAGGCCCAGTCGCCTTACGACCGCGATGGAAATGATGTTACAGTTGGCGCCGGTGTCCATGAGGATTGCCCGATAAAGCATGAGCTCACCACCGGATGACACCAGCGCCAGGCCCTCATACAGAGTGGCATTCTGCAATTTGCAGATGGGCTGGACCTGTGTCATCAGCAGCGCCTGCTCGTCGGTCAGGTGCTGCCTCATCTTTTCTCTCAACGAGTCGTAGGCACGGGTCTTGATGGTGCCGGCCCGGACATGTCCATGGTCACTGAAGTCGACCACCCCCAGGTCGCTCACACAGGCAGCGGCTGCACACCGGGCGGTGACACTGTCGACCACGCCGTCAGGCATCTCATCCAGCGGCAACTCCTCGTCCACCTGGCGTTCTGCGCTTTCTGCTTCCACTTCAACCCCTTGCACCACCGTAGCGTGCATGTCCTCAAGCTCGTGTTCATTGACCTCGGTGGGCTGCTCAGCTGCGTTCTCCGGCTCGTTGCCCATGAGCTCCTCCAGGGCCAGGAGGTTCTCGATGTCCTTCGGGAGGTCGATGGCGCGCTGGGATAATAAGATTGCTGCAATCTGTGAGCAAGTTCGCATGGAGCTGCGGAGGTTGGACGCCAACAGGTGGAACTTCCTGCTGAGGACGTTGGGTGGGACGGCTCTGGGCACCTGAGCAGCCTTAACACACTATTTGATGAAAATGACATTATCATATGTCATTTTTGGATTTATATATATTTCATAAAAATCAGGGTTTAGTGATATTTATGCGCGAAATAGGGATACATAAAGGCAACACGGTAGAAAAGTGCAGTATGCGTACAATGAAAACACCGAAATATGCATACATGTATCATTCTTTATTCAAATGTTTACGAGTAGAGTACTTTTCACCCTATACCGTCGAGGCATGACTGATACTATCAGTCAGGGCGGTCGACAAATCCTACTATTTTATTCATCATTCTCATCTTCCTCATCTTCATCATTCTCATCTTCCTCAGATTCGGCAGTGGCTGCTTCCTTCCCCTTCGCCGTCGGTTCGCTCTTCGATTTGGGCTTCAACTCGGCATGCTCATCGGGCTCGGCGTCGAAATTGATCAGCCGTTGCTGCGCAGAGCTGACCATGAACTGGTCGTGGTCGAAGCCGATCGCGTTCATACCACACCTCATGGCGGCCATGGACGTCGAGCCGACGCCGCAGCAAGCGTCGAGAATCCAGTTGAGTGGATGGCCGTTCTCATCCTTCTTGCCCGGATTGTCACCGAGCATGTGGCACTGGATCAGCTCCATCAACAGAGCTTGGGGTTTCTGATGGTTATTCACGGCTTTGTTGTCGCGTTTGAACATCTGGTGCACAACCGGGAAGCCGCGCAAAAGTGACGCGCGGCTCACACGTTCACCTTCTCCAAAATCAAAGTTGAACATCCACTCCGGCTTTTTAGAAGACTCCCCCTGGGCATCGCTCTTTACATGGTACCCCAGGACGCCACATTCAACGTCATTGTAGCGCACGGTCTTGTTGGGGTTCATGTTCACGTTCTGCTTGTGCCAGAAGAACCGCTCCGCGCGGCCGGAGCAGTAATTGTCAATCACCTCCAGGAAATCGTTTTGTTGGACGAAACCGCAAAAGATAGCGACTGTCCATGCCGGGGCGGTGGTCTTGGCGTTGAAAGACTCCAGGAACGGTTGCACCTCCTCCTTGGTCATCGCGTCGGGAGTCTTCTCCTTGTCAAGGGCGTAATTGCAGTCGATGATCGTCCCCGTGAAGGGCAGCCTCGGGACGTCCTTCATATCGCTCATGCTGCCCTTGACGATCTTCCAACGAGGGAACATCGGCACGTTCGTCTCATGTGTGGGCTCGTCGTCCTCAAGGCCTGCCTCTCCTGGAACCTTAAGCTCCGGCCCCTCGGTCCGCGCCTCCCGATAGAGTTTGATGTCGACTTTCACCTCGACCTGTTGCAAGCCTTGGATGTGCGCCGCGCGTGGCGCCTGCGCTTCTTTGAGATTCGCCCGCGCGTTCTCGACGTAATTCAAGATCGCGTGCGGAACTTCCCCAGACCCCCCCCGGCGCGCTCCCCCCTGAGTTGAAGGTAAGCAGCCGATCAACGACTCGATTTTCTCTTGGGAGCTCCAGTAGGGGGTGAACTCGGCCTTGAATTCGTCCCAGGTTTGCAATCCCGCCGCGGACACCAAGTGCTTCTGCACCATGCGTTCCTTCTTGAACTGGCTTATCATCTGGCCCCCCTCTTTTACTGACAACTCCTTGTTGATAATCAGGCGCAGATACGTGTCCACCTTGTCGAACTCCGCCTCCCCCGCCAAGCCGCCCAAGTTAATCCAGAACGTCATACCCATGGATTTGGCATTGTGGAGAAACTGAGCTTCTTCCACCAAAATGCCTGCCCCTTTAGACGAGCCCGCTCCGTGGTCCCCGCCTCCTCGTTGCACCTCGTCTTCCATCTGCAAGTAAAAAAAACATTTTTAGCATGTCTTAAAATATAGAAAAGGATGCTTTGGGGGGGGTAAACACTGTTTGAAGCAGAAGTAAAAAGTAATTTACCTGTCGGTTGGAGGTGCCCTTTTTGCCAGCTTTCTTGGCGGGTCCCTTAGCGGGCGAAGATGAGGCCTTGCGCTTTTTGGTCTTCGAAGCCAAAGGGTTTTTCATGCCCTTCAGGTCAAACCTTCTGTAAGCCTCCATGATGCTAACGCAGAGGTCCCACGTCTGCGGCCGGAAATTGGCAATTGTCCAGTGCATGAAGTAGTGGTTGATTTGCGTGCCGCCGAACACAGAATGCTTGGACATCGCTACTTCCTTCACATGCGTCTCCATCGACTGGTTCAAGTGAGACATTACGGGGTACCAACTTGTGACCCGATCGAGGTGAGCGTTGATGTCATCGTCTAGCGTCTTCACCGTCACCTCTACCTCAGGGAGGGTCTCAGGGTCTCCCTCGCGCTCAGACGTCTCCACATCCTCGAGGTACTGGAATCCCTTGGGATATTTCTCGGGATCCGGGACTGAAAATCCATGCTGTGATTCGAACTCCGCCATTTTTTGCACCAGCCCTCCGACCTCGTAATACCCAGGTTGATAAGGGGTACCCCCTTCGGTGTCCTCGGGGACGCTGGCGACGAACTCGGAGATCAACGCTTCTCGGTAAACCTTGTACACGACCCCATGCTTTTCGAAAAGGGTCGAACGAAGCCCTTGCATGAACTGAGTGTTGTCTTTGCCTTTCGTCTTCTGGTCGATTTGGTTCTGCATCTCGCCTAAGAACCGAATCATGTCAGGCGTGAGACCGATGTAGATCTTGCTCTCGAAGTACGCGAAGGCTATCTCCAACGGGATTTCCTCGTGACACTCGTCGGTGGCTTGATAACAGTGCTGGTGCCCAAAAACCTTGCCTCTGTATTCTCCCCTGAGAGCTTTTTTCAGGGAGAATTCGGCACGGGTTTTGACATCGTCGATCGCAACAAGACCCGCATTGAAAGGGGCCCACGGGTTCTCCTTCCTGCTGGACTTGATCTCGTTCACCCAGCCCCTCTCTTGATCCCGGCAGGCCTCGTACCCCGTCGCGTGGTACAGGCATTCAATGGGGAGACGAAACACACTCCCTTGCTCCGCCGCCTCGTCGAAATCCATCGGGTTCGGCCACCGGTGCTCCATCTCGATTTGCCTGCACAGCTTTGCTTTCTCCTCATAATCCATCTTTGCTGCATGCTCCACTGTCAGCTTAGCGTGCCACCCATGTGCAGCCACCTCGGCTGCCTTCCTTGCCTCAGATGGGGTGGCCACTTGAGACATATCCACATTAGCGCCCGCTCCAGTAAACGCTCTGGAGCCACCAGGTCCTTGAAGGGCGCGTTCGGCAGCACGCTGCACATCCGTTCTCCTGGCAGCCTGGGACAAGACGAAACTGTTCATTAGCTAATGAAAGCCTTCCGCCCCGGTCAGGGCTCAGGGCGCGCGGTTCGAGGCGGAAGGCGTTCATTAGCTAATGAACGCCTTCCGCCCCGGTCAGGGCTCAGGGCGCGCGGTTCGAGGCGGAAGGCGTTCATTAGCTAATGAACGCTTTCCGCCCCGGTCCAGGCGCAGGGCGCGCGTTTCGAGGCCGAAAGCGTTCATTAGCTAATGAACGCTTTCCGCCCCGGTCCAGGCGCAGGGCGCGCGTTTCGAGGCCGAAAGCGTTCATTAGCTAATGAACGCCTTCCGCCCGGTCCAGGCGCAGGGCGCGCGTTTCTAGGCGAAAGCGTTCATCAGCTAATGAACGCTTTCCGCCCCGGTCCAGGCGCAGGGCGCGCGTTTCCAGGCGAAAAGCGTTCATTAGCTAATGAACGCCTTCCGCCCCGGTCCAGGCGCAGGGCATGAAAGGGACGTACCGAAGCCTCTACAACAGGTATCTCGCCAGCAAGTCCGAGGTCATCGATCACTGGCGCTGGCCTCCTGCTTTGCCAGAAAGGAGCTGTAATCGACGCTTTCCACGCCTGGTTTACATAGCTCGCTAGATAGAATTCTCTGCTTTTATTTTCTTCTGCTGCCCTACTTTTGAAACTTTGAAAAGCCAAAAGCCGATTTGTGTGCTTTGGAAGGCTTAAGGTTTCCTCAAAGTTTGCGCTGTCTAATTCGATCACAGTAAGCTTTTTGTTTCTGAATGCGACGAAATACAGAATTGGAGTCTGGTTTTCAATGATACTGTACGCTACGCGTTTCTCAGGAAGGAGGCTACCCCCGACTACAGTCGAAGAGGTAAACTGAGGAAAACTGTAAATTATTTCTTCATTCTTCTCGGCAGGGTCATCAGAGTGAATCACTATTTGCAAAGTGTCTGGAGGATCGTCGGTTTCAAGGGTTCTAACAATGCTCCACTTGTTACCAAGATAGAGCTGGAAAATATGTTGATCCCTCAGTGCTTGAAATGTTTCGGCTGTCGCCATTGCGAAATGAGAGAAATTGGCTGTCAACTGTGAAAGGGGTGTGTGTGAAAGAACTTTGAAAAAGTGATGTAACTTTAGCAGAATATTAAAAGTCATTTCTGGCGGCTAAAAATGACATGTCAAATATCGATGACAATTTTAATCAAAAATGACATTCGCTGTCGCTTCCTGATTCGGTATGTTCAGATCAAGGATATGATTTTAAGATATCCTGGTGTCATTTGCGCTGAAATCGAGGATCGATCGATTCAGTAAGATAGAAATTCTTGGTTGACTCGCAAGTCTATATCATTTTTAGAACGTTAAAAACGGCTTCATAAGCTAATGACGGCTAATTTTGACGAAAATATGTTTTCTATTCCTTTCGATGAAGGTTGCGAGATTATCTGCAAACCGTGCCCGGGACTAGTTATTGAAGATTCTATGGAAATAGGGGCTGACTTTTTCAATCATGAGCCAATTCCAAGCACAGCCCCGAGCGCGAATACGCAATTGGTCCTTTGGAACGCGCCTTTGACGTGTAGATCGGAAGTTAGCTCTAATTCTTCACGCGTTTCCGGGTCACGCGCTTTGCGCGAAATTGACTTACAAGAGATAAAAAGCAGACTTGATACAGAATTTTCAGAGACAAGTTTGGACTTGAGGAATGAAGACCCTCTTGTTTGTTTAAATGGTGAAGTAAACAAGCAGATTGTCGTGCGCAAACCGTACGAATCCGACATACGCAAGAAACAATATACGGGCGTAATTAGTATTAAGCAGCGACGTTTGCAGGCTGACAGTATATCAATGGCAGAAACCATTAAGTGCAATTGCAAGTCGCACTGCTGTCTATCTTTCTCATCCGCAGATATTCAGTCTTTTCGCGAAAATATTTTCAGCATGTCGCAAAAAGATAGGAAGGAATACTTCGTGAAGGACTTGCTAAAAAACAGCTTTCGATCTGAGGACAAGTTCGACTTCAAATACTTTTTGGGCAAGAAGCAGGTATGTTTATTTTTGAACTCGTTCATTAGCTAATGAACGGCCTTTGGCCAAAGCGCGACTCACAATCAGACATTTTGGCTGCGGAACCGTTCATTAGCTAATGAACGGCCTCTGGCCAAAGCGCGACTCACAATTAGACACTTTGGCTGCGGGAACCGTTCATTAGCTAATGAACGGTCTCTGGCCAAAGCGCGACTCACAATTAGACACTTTGGCTGCGGGAACCGTTCATTAGCTAATGAACGGCCTCTGGCCAAAGCGCGACTCACAATTAGACACTTTGGCTGCGGGAACCGTTCATTAGCTAATGAACGGCCTCTGGCCAAAGCGCGACTCACAATTAGACACTTTGGCTGCGGGAACCGTTCATTAGCTAATGAACGGCCTCTGGCCAAAGCGAAATTTTTCTTGGACCTTGTGATAGATTGTGTAATGTCATCACAGGAATGTGGAATATTGTATCATAAATTTCTAAA
This sequence comes from Cymbomonas tetramitiformis, assembly GCA_001247695.2. Classification (NCBI taxonomy): domain Eukaryota; kingdom Viridiplantae; phylum Chlorophyta; class Pyramimonadophyceae; order Pyramimonadales; family Pyramimonadaceae; genus Cymbomonas; species Cymbomonas tetramitiformis. Next base: position 24,638 of record LGRX02010728.1, read on the forward strand.
TAAATTTCATAAAGTACATTCGCGACGCGTTGGTCGAGTTGGTACGGCGCTAGGCTATGAACCTCGCACTCGTGGGTTCGATTCCCACTAAGGGTGTAGGTTGCGCAGATTTAAGGCGTGGTTTGGAGAGTGCTGACGAGCACGCGACGGCCGTCCCGCCTGCAGACGTGCAGTGCTGGGGGTGTCTCCCAAGCGTCTTAGATCCAGCCAACCTATAAAAACCCTTATGCGTTTCCTTGAATAATTTGTTAATAATTTTTGAGTGACGGTGTCTTTTGTTTTGTAACAGGTGTGCTTTAAGTTCTACTATATGGCTTACGGCATCAGCTACGGGTATCTTCACGACTGTCGGACACGCGTGCTCGAGGGCCGACACACGTTTGTTCATGGATTGACGTACGAGGAGGACAACCGCAAGATTTCCCTGAAACGCGAGTCGGTCGTCGCATGGCTCGAGAAATACGCGGACGAATACGGACAACCCCAACCTGACAAACCCGAGAAGCACCTTTCGGATGGATTGACCATCGAAGAGCTGTGGGACGAGTACATCGAGGGCTTGCGTGAGGATGAGGAGAGCAAGAAGCTCTCTCTCAGTTACTGGTACAAAATATTTGAAGAAGATTGCAGCAAGTGGCTCAAGATTCCATCGGTGAACCGATTTTCTCACTGCGATGTTTGCGCGTCCTTCAAGTTATTGAAGGAAGGCTTAACCAAATCTCAAAAAGGTGAATATTCATGAATAGCTTTGTGATGTGTTTATATGCTTATGTAATTTGTTCACTGACCCGAATTTGTGTATCATGCACAGCGCAATACAACGGGCCTCTCAACAAACATCTGGCAATCGCACGAGCGGAGCGCCAGAAGTTCTACAAACATGGTCGTAAAGCGAATATGACCAAGAGCATTGCCATGAACAAAACTTGGCATACGTATGCCTCGGTGATCATCGATGGCATGACGCAGTGGACCACCCGACTGCCACACTTTCGACGTATCCCTAAACATCTGGACTCTAAGGACTTCCTTGACGTGCACAACATGGGGAGCATGATCGAGAACGTGGGCCGCTTCATGGATTTCAACTACGCCAACTTCAAGGACGATGCGAACTTCCTTGTCAACGTTTTGCACCGGGATATCCTCCGCATTCAAGAGCATCGACGCAACGGGGACGGGGAAAATTCATACCCGATGCCGGAAGTATTGTATGTACAGCTTGACAATGTGAGCACCAACAAGAGCAAGTTGATGTTGGCATACGCAGCTTGGCTGGTGCACACGGACGTCTTTCGCAAGGTGAAACTCAACTTTCTGTTGGTGGGACATACGCACGAGAACATTGACCAGATGTTTTCACGCTTCTCCGTGCGTCTACGACGCAAGCAAGCTTGGACGCTCGACGAGATGATAGAGGTCGCACAAAAATGCTTTACGGATGGTGTAATATGCGAGCACACCGAGAAGATCTTCGACTTCAGCTCTTGGTTTGATGGTCACGTCTTCGATTGCCACAATATTTTGGCACAGCAGGCTTTCAAGTTCAAGAAGAACGAGCACGGCGAAGTGGGCATGCAGTACAAACAGTATTCCATTTCACCAAAATGGTTACCCGAGACTCCATTGCCAAAGCTTGTTTCTACACCCCCTGTCGCGGGGCCTGGATACATCAAGCCGATTCCTTTTACCGAAGAAGGCATCGAAAAGCTTGAGCATACCTTACAGGCGTTGAAGGACATTTTGGGCACAAAGCTCACGGAGGTGCACGAAAAGTTTTGGCGCGAGGATGTCATCGAGAAACAGCGCCACCTAACTGCTGGTGGAGAATGTCAAGCGCCCGCGATACCCTTCCAGCATCCCGAGAAAATGGCCATCGAGCGCAATGCCACCTTGGTTCGACTGATAGAGGCGCCCGCGTTGGCGATAGAAGCTGCCGGGGCTGCCGCCGTCCCCGCTATACCGGTGCGCATCCAACGCCGAATTGATCGAGCGCCGATAGAAGTGTACAACGGTAAACGGAAACACCAAGGTCGAGCCCAAAAGCGAGCAGAGCAGTACGTGGACAACGCCCAGTGGGAGGTCACCTACGGCCAGATGACAGTCGGCAGCTTTGCAGTGGCTCTCGCGGTGGAATCTGAAAACGACAAGTTCGCTTTCCGCGTACAACTGAAGCGAAGCGAATGGTCGGATCCGTTGTACTTGGTGAAGGTGGAGGCGCGCTATCCGTCAACTCAACAGCTGCTATATCGCTATTTCCAACCCAAAAAGCACACCGACACCAAGAAGAAGCACCTCGGCAAGCAGCTTGCGAGTCACGCAGGAGCTTTCGCAGCGCCACCGGGGCACCGACCGTCTACCGAGACTTTCGATAAGAATGAAATAGTGCTGGCATGGAATGTGGATGCGAAAGACCCCGAACGGAGTATACCGAACGAGCAATACGCGCAGATAGTCGTCGCTTTGCTTGCACAACAATCCAAACGCACGCGCAAGGACCTAGGTGACTTGAATGAATCGGATGATTCCGATGAAGACGAAGCTTTTGATAATTGCGTAGCGGTAGCGGTAGCACCTGAAGTGGACGCGTAAAGCAAGACGGAAAAAACATGTAAATAATATGTGTATAACGTGTATATAGATTCTGAGTCAAAAGTTCTTTGTGTTTTCACTCCTCCTAGATTTGGAAAAAGTGCATTTGACCTCAATTTTGTACCATAAAAACCATTAAATCTAATGCACAACCTGCACTTGCATGTTCTTGACTGTTAAAATGCGGCTTTTTAATCCTATCATGAGGTAAATAAGGCAATATCATTTTCACATGAGAATATCATTTTCATCGAATAGTGTGTTCCTTGTCGAACTCTTCAGGCGTCTTGACCTTGAAGCCCTGCATCTTCTGAGTGCTTCCCAGGGCAACTGCGGCCCTGGCCTGGAGCTCTGGTGCATGGCTAACACCAGCACCGTCACTGTCCCCCAGTCCCTCACCAGTGAGGCAGTCACGATCGTCCTCCTCATACTCCGCCTGCTGGTTGAAGTTGGAGTCGTACTCGGGCTCGTCATCGCCATCCTCTGACTGGGCCTGCGCCTCAGCGCCCTTGCCACCCTTGGCCGGCGTTCCTGGCTGCAAGCCTGTCAACTCTGCAGCGAGCTTCTCCTTTACCTCAGCGCTGGCTGCCACCTGCTGCTGCTGCTGCTGCTTCTGCTTGGCCTCCGGCAGCTTGAGCCACTCCTTCGTGGTGATCCCCATCTTGCTTGTGGTTCTCGAAGCGGTGAGCGATGTTGTAGGCACGCATCTGGGCGTTCTTGACCTCGTTTGGCCACTTCGAGTTCTGGCGGTCCTTGTGGAAGTTGTGAGGTACCCTGGCATCCCGACATCCAGTGTAGCAACGCTCTGGAGGATGGGGCAAGCGCGTGGAGCAGTAGTCGCACTGGAACTCCTTCGAAGCGCCAGGTGGTGGCACCCTGCCGTAAGTGGGCTTATGCCTCTCCGCATTGTTCGCCTCCCTCGTAGGCTTCCTAGCACCATCACCACCAGGCTGTGCTGACTCCTTCTTCTTGGGGTCCCTGCGTCTGTCCCCAGCCTTGTGGGAGGAGCTAGAGCGCCTCATGGAGGATACCAGCTCGGCCAGGTCAAGCCCCAGCTGCCTGGCTTCGTAGCAGGAGTACACACAGGTAAGTCTGCGGACGAGTTCCTGCTGTAGTGTCAGAGCCCACGCTTCAGCATCGTTCTTCAGCTTATCCTGAACCTCCACGATGACCTCCAAGTCCTCCCAGGTGACCTTGTTGGGGGCAGGATGACTGACTCGCAGCTGCTCGGATACACGATCTCGGTATTCCTTAATGCGAAGTCCCTTGATGCACTCCTCGACGTCTTGTCTGACGATGGAGTCCCCCACCGACTTGCCAGCGTTGAGCGCCGACTCCCTGCGGCGACAGCTCTTCACGTAGGCGAGGCCATCTTGCTCAGCGGTCTGCGACTTAGCGACCAACAGATCCTCCTTCTCTTTGGTGCCCTTCATTAAGAACTTGGCCTCGAGCTCTGCAACGAAAGCCCTCAAGGCCCAAAAATAGTGAGAATCCTCCGTGCCATCTGCCCCTGTGAGACCCTTAGTGGAAGTTCCTTCGTTCTCCCACTCGTCAGACCGTTCACCATCAGCATCACCTTCCTGGAACCTCTTGCAGACTGCCCATGTCGCTCCTGGCGCCAGCTCATGGAAAGGAGGTTGTGCGCAGCGCACTGAGCCCTGGTAAGAGTCCCTCGTGGTGAGGTCCTTCAAGACATGACACGCATGAGAGGCCATGAGGCCATTTCAGGTATGAAGCGCACCACCAGTCATAGGCGACTGAGGTGGAATGATCATCCCCTGCTAGGAGCGAAGGCAAGCTGTCCCACAACGATCTGTAGTCTGGTTTGGAATCAATGAAGGCCTTCTTCGCCTGTGGACTGAGCGAGTGAAAAGCCGCTGACCTTATATGCCTGCGCACCCTGGCCTCGTGAACCCGCTGTACTTTTCCCACCATTTCAACGAAGCGCCTGATGAAAAGCGCCCTATCTTCATTCTTGCCACCCGTGTAGCAAAGCTGGATGTCAGCCTTGTCAAGAGCGGGACTGTCCCTGTCATAATGATCCATCTCGTCTACGTCGTCAAACGCAAAGAGGAACTGACTGGCTGCGGGCGCTGAGGCTGTTGCTGTTCCTGCTGCTATCGATCCCGGTGTGGAGGGGCTGGATTCTGGAGCCGACCCCTCTGTGCTCATATAGCCAGTGTCAAGTCCCTGACTGTTCCTCTCCCGAGCCAATCGCCGTGCCTCGCGCTCTATGGACTGGATAGTGGCAGTGGCAACGCTCGGCTCCGCCTCACCCTCCGTGGTCAAGTACTGCGTTAATGCTCAGTGAGTGTGACAAAGGAAGCGTGTCCTCTTTCGGCGCGAAGCTTGTTCACCAGCAGGATGCAGGCTTAATTCAGGCTGGTTTAGGCCAGTGCACTGAGTGCCCCTGGATTCACACCGTTCTGAACAAGCAGGAAAACGAAACGCGTGCAGCCAGCGCAAGCCCACAGGTCCAGTAACACGTCTCAGCGCTCTGAATCAAGAGCAGATGCAGAATGCAGGCTTAATCCAGGCTGGTTTAGGCCAGTGCACTGAGTGCCCCTGGATTCACACCGTTCTGAACAAGCAGGAGGACGAAACGCGTGTAGCCAGCGCAAGCCCAGAGGTGCAGCAATACGTCTCGGCGCTCTGAATCAACAGCGGATGCAGGATATTCGTGCAAGAAGGGCTTAGAGCTGAGCCAGTGTGCTGAGCACCCCTGGATTAGCTAAGCCACCGTTCATCAAGAACACAGAGACCGTAAAGATAACTCCCCTTGAACCAACGTACCAGGAACAGCGCAACTACGCAGAGCTGGGAGCTAAGCCAGTGTGCTGAGCACGCCTGGATTCGCAGCACCACTGCTCATTAGGGGTCCAGAAGTTGCCATGGAAGTTCACACTCAGTCCAGTAAGCAAGAGTACTAGTCACCACGCAGAGCTGGGAGCTAAGCCAGTGTGCTGAGCACCCCTGGATTCGCAGCACCACTGCTCATTAAGAAGGTCACTGTTGTCATAAGGGCCTCACCGGTTGCCAAGTACTGTAGGAGAGATAAGAGAATTCTCGCACACACCATGATAAAGAGCCCAAAAATACCAAAGTAACCAACAGCACTCCAGGCTGAGCCAGTACTCAAATCAAGTCTGAATCCACCAGAGACCTCTGCCAAACAAGTAGATAGTGTGTATGAAGTCTATTCGCTCTTCGTCTTCAGAGCTGATGTCGCTGCTAATCCTCTGGTAAACCCACTCCTGCTTCAGGCTTAGGCCAGTACACCAGGGGTGTCCCTGGATTAGCCGTCAGACAGGTTGGGGCTACCAGAGAAACCGTAGGGTGCAAGCCCACTCATAAAGGTAACAACTCACTGCTGATCCGCTTTTGATTAGTAGGCCCAGGCAGATGCCGCCGCTAGTTAGCTCCCAGGTCGCACACTTGCCTTTCAGTTAGGCCAGTACACCAGGGGTGTCCCTGGATTCACCTCAGACAAGGTGGTCAACTGGAGGGACCACTGGAAAATAGCTCATCAAGGTGGTCATTCACCGCTGATCCGCTCTGTAGCTGCCGCCGCCCACGCTAATGCCGTGCGGATTAACTCCTTAATGAAGAAAACCTGCCTGCAGTTAGGCCAGTGCACCATGGGTGCCCCTGGATTCACTGTGAGACAAGGTGGTGGAACTGAGCATATCGCAAGATAAGAGAAAGCCACTCATTAACCAGTAAATTCAGTGCTGATCCGCTGCCGCCGCCACTGGTGACCTTTTTCCGTGCAAGTATCACCAAGTCTAGGGAAGAAGAAGGGTCCGCCAGTGCACCTTGGGTGCCCCTGGAGTCGCCTGACTTCCGAATCCGCTCTCACAAACTGCTGCTGACTTATCGCCAAAGGGTCTTTACTTCCGAATTAACACTTGAAATAAAAAGCCGCTCCGCGCAGGACATTATTGTTTTGAAAAAGAATAAAAACAGCAGTAAAATATATTCATAAAAGATCGGTATAATAACCACAGGTACGAATTATTGTACAAAGCTGTGAGCAGAACTGTTTTAGCACTCTAGCACTGGCACGCGAACAGCCACCTAGTACTTGCGAAGCAAAACAATAATGAGTCCACTAGCCTGACCTACAGTCAGAGCTTACTTATATCTCAATGCTCTGTCACATTTCCCAAAACTGTAACGGGTTCTAGCCCTTAAATCTTCATCTGGCCAATGGAAAGTCATTATTCCATGCCAGCTCTAACAATGTTACCGTTCACCACATTTTGACTGATACGTCAGTGGCAGAGTAGTCACTGTCATCTGCATCTTATCATTTCTTGGTCACCCGATAATGACCATATCTTCTCTGGCAGGTCTGCACCTCTCGGGCAGTCATCTTACGCGAAGCCTGTCATACTTGTCATCTCTGTCACGTGTGTCACCAGCTGGACAAACCCGGCGCGGTACCATGAGAAGCCGGCGTTTGTTACACCTTAGCCGAGCGGTCCGAGTCCGACTCGGAGCTGGCGCTCGCCGCCGGTGCCGGAGCTCCGGGCGACGCACGCTTCCGGCGCGTCGGCTGCCGTAGTGCAGAGCTCAATGCGAACTCGGACACTGGCTCGGTCCCACTGACTCTCGCTGGTGAGGGGGTTCCCGGTGGTGAGGCCCCGGGGGGCTCACCCGACAACCCCGGAGGGGCCCTCAGGGGCGTACGCGCCGGTGTAGCCTCGAGGGCTTCACCGCCGTATTGGCGTGCGAGTGCACGCCGCACTCCCCCCCCCTCTCACGGGAGCGCCAATCCCGGCCGTCCGATCTGCCAGCCGCGCCCCAGAACTCCGAAGAGCCCGGGCCGACCGACAGACCCGCAGCACGAGATCCTGACTGACCGGACCCTACGGCCGAGCCGGGGGCGGCGCCGGCCCGACCCCTCCCACGACGACCCGACCGACCTTGGAACTCCTCTCCATCCGAATACATTGTATGCGTGCTATGTGTGCGATCTAACTAATTGGAGGTGCTATATGACACGCGCGGTAACCAGTACCCGCCGATCCAGAAATTCACTACTCGTGCCTGAGCACAAGCAGCTTACACCGGCCGAAGCGCGGCAATTTCCGGAGAAGAGGGAACTAGAAAATTAAAGCTCCATCCGGGAACATTATGCGCGGTATGCGTGCAAACTAATCAATTGAAAGCGCCTCACGCCACGCGCGGCAACTAGCACCCGCTTTCAGAAATTTGCCACTTGTGTGCGAGCACAAGCAGTTACACCGGCCGAAGCGCGGCAATTTCCGGAATAGGGGGGACTAGAGGACCACACTAGAGGCACGCAAGATCCCAAACCGCTCCCGAAATTTAGCAAAAGCTACGCAAGTTTTAAAAAATTTGCGCAGCGCTTCCGCCGCGAAGGGTCGGAATTGCCGAAAATCTGAAGCGATTCGAAATTTGGTACCTGCGGAGCGCCGAAACTACGGCTTATGCGTGCGTGCGTATGCGTGCCAAGAGAAGGGGCAACGCGCGCACCTTAAAAGATTGTCGTTGGGCTGAATTCCTCCACGCCAACGCGGCCCCAAGAGTACCTCGAACCCTCAAACACAACCAACGCCGCGCAACGCAAGCACAAGAACAGGCATTCTCGATTTCGTAGAAAGGTCTAGGCTAGCTAATCACGCGAGGTAAGGTTGCATTCGATCAGAATTTGCGCAAAAAAACAGGGAAGCAACGCGGAAAAACGGACTAATTACCATTTTGTGGGAGTCTACACCCTTGCTTTTCCTCTTCTTTACGGTTTCGGACTTATCTTATATCTACTTATTAAACGACCGCACGAGGTATGGTTTCGATACTACGGTTGGTCCACTATTCGGAATTCGGTTTCGTAATTCTTCCTAGTATGCTTTCAGTGTATGCTTTCATAACACAATATACAGCGGTTACAGTTTCTTACTTTTATGTTACACTTTTCAGTTCAGTTCTCATCTCCGAAACTGGTTACACTTCGAGTTCTTATACATTCATGAACTCTTTCCATAACTCAACTGTACTGAGTACTCCGTACAACAGGCTAGGCACCTCACATCAACATCATTCTGATCGGTCCTACTGTACTCCGTACTGAGTACTCTTGCGTTTTGTACTTAGCCATTTTTCTTGCTCTTGTGCTTGCTTCCTAGCACAATGCATTTACCATTTCTGGAAAATCGTCGGACATGCAACGAAAAACAACAATTGCAAGGAATTTCGTGAAATCGTTGTTTCATTCTGCTCCATAATACCTTCTTCAATAGCACTCAACAAATTTGAAAGATTCTGTCAAATTTTCAGTCCATTTTACCTTTCTCACACCGATTTACGGAGCATTCACAAGATTATTCCGCCCCTTACACCGAATTTTTTTCCACATGTTCTTTGCTATCTAGTATCCACCTCCTCCCCCCCACCTCCATCTGCCCTTTTCACCTTACTCTCACATATGCTCACCCCCGCCCCCTTGGTTATACAACCTACTAATGGCCATGGCTGCGGCTTGCCTGTTGAAGGGGCTACTTACATCCCTACAGGGCCTTTGCCCTTCTTGTCTTTGGAATAATGATTCATCAGGTACGAAAACGCGGTCACATCGCATGGCCCCTGCTAGAAATTACTGTAGTTTTTAGGATGTATGTGGTACCTACATGTGTACGTAGTAGGAAATATCGGTATAGGAATATCCAATATCATAGTAGGAGGTATTAAGCAAGATTGCAAGAAAAAGTCGGAAGTTGCCATGGAAATCTCCGGCAAAATCTAGATCCGACCCGTTATTAAAACTTGATCACTTGGAAGGTTCATCTTCCGAAGTTAGTAACTTGAGAACTTATCAAGTAGGTTGTGCTAAAAGGGCCCCTAAAATCAAATGGGTTAAGCTATGATCTCTCTCCTGGAATAGGGGCTTGCACTCCTTCTGAAAATCGCTGCTGCCGTGAAGGACATCTTCTGCCCTTGCGTTTACTCTCTGCTTTCAACACAGTAGTCACTAAAGCCAACATAGAAGCGATTTTCAAAAGTCCTCTCCGTTTCCTGGGAGCCTTTATTTCCACAGGCGTGGTGCCCGTGCTCTGTGCACCTTGTGTGGAAGAGGCAGCCACGGACTCTATTTGCTGGACGCGCGCAACAGATGCAAGGCTTGCCTTCTTGGCTTCCCATTCCACGTGGAACTTGTAGTATCCTTTCACCAGATTCTTGATGACCCCCCTGACACCAGTTGGGAAAATCCAAGTCAGCCGCTCATCCTGTCAAGTCTGTGATGCAAACAGTCAACCCTAAATGAAGACCTAGCAGGCCTTTGGGTGCCCTCCACTCACCACATGCCTTGGCGAATAGCCCACCGCGCCATGTCTTGTTGTATGCCCATCTCTTCGTGATGGATAAGCACACACTCCGAGGCCGAAAGTTGTCCGTCGATGCCGGGAACTGGAGTGGCATCCCCACCACTGGAGTTAGGCTTCAGGAGGCGAGAAGCTTCGAACAGGTTGTGAGGAACGGAGAAGCACGGCAGTCCGCAGTGTCCCCGTGGAGGCTCCAGGCAAACAAGGTTGCCTGCTTCCTGGAAAGACGGATGTCCTTGATGCACCTCCAACTAAATAAGTTCAACAAGAGAGGCCGCTCACACCTGTGCGGATACGCCACGAAGAGAAGTATTCTGTAACTCGTCTGGGAGTCTTCTGCTCAGGTTTTGAAGGGTGCAGACATGCCTAGACATAACGACAAAAGTGCAACGCTTAGCTCGGGCAATAACCTGCGGAAAGGCGGAGTGCCGAGCTGAAGTTGTAAAGACAAAGGGCAAAATGCGCTTCAGCGATGCGCCAGCAAAATGTGAACAGCGGAGGGCAGACGCCCTTTGAGCGACAAGGCAATGGAACAACTCCCGGTCACACGGCACAATATGCGAGCTCACCTTTGTGATGGTCCAGAGATATTCGCCGTCGTCAAAGTTCCGTCGGCAAAACAAGTAGTCCCTCTGGCTGCAGCAGACGGGGAAGTTTCGGGTCCACAGAGAAACCGCGGAATCGGTTACCGAGCACTTATCCACCTCTTCCGCCGACTGAAGCATGTTATCCCTGTCGCCCAAAACAAACGTCAACCTCGGTCACAACTGACGGTGATACACATCGACGCTCGGGTGCCAAGGCGAGCTTTGGTCGCAGTCGTGCCAGTTGAACCGAGCACAAAGCAACTCTTTAAGCGACCGAGTCAGTATCCTCGCCAAAGGGTCAAAGATGTTTGGGGCTGACATTCACGTTCGCTACAACGAATATTGCGTACAACGAATATTGCGGTGGTCACAAGAATAGGACTGACCATTGCATGCGAGTCTGGTCGTCATCATAGAACGCATGCATCGCCTCCGCATTGGAGTTCTGTACCACTGTTTTACTCAGGTACTCCGTACCCCCGTGCTGCGGATTCGGCCACACAGCGAGTCAGTGCAAGTAACACAGCGCCGTGAAACGGATGAGCAATGAGATGGTCTTTCGATATGCAGTGCGGAAGCTGCTGGTATCGATCACGCGGAGCTTGCGAGCTCGGCTCGTACCGGTAGAATGTGCCGATACGCAATGTAGTTTATCTTATCGGTCTTTTTCTCGCTGACAACTTCCCACTTTTCTGTCTTGTATCCCTCATCAATACGGTGCTTGAAGGCCAACAAGTCCTCTTCGCGAACGGCCCACCGTGCACTGCAACCATACAACTTCAAGTGTACGTGTCACAACACTTCACGAAATCTTCACGAAATGAAAGTAACCATGGAGTGAGGAAACTGAGAAGAAAACAAGGGAAGCGTCAAGCATCGCACCCAGCTGTGGACTCAGCTTGCGAGGAGCTGGCCTGGCAGTTGGAAGTACCAACGGGCTGCAAGGTGACCGCTGCAGCTTTTGGCTGAGGTGCTCGAGTTTTCGCTTCAGTGTTAGAATTTCTTGCCCTTGTGGGACAAGGGGGGGGCTTGGCAGCTCCCGTGAGTGCGGCGACCCTCGTTACCACTCTCTGAAAAGTTCCAGGGGGTGTTATCAAGCGCCATATGCTTGAAATCTGAAAGCAAAAACAACTTGAATCATGTCAATAGAAGCAAATTTTGCATGCTGGATCCACTTTGCAGAGATTTCCACCCGGCAGTGCGAAGAGGACACGATGAGGGAATCCCGTTCTGTCGAATAAATTCTAATTCACTTCAAGCATACTCAACGTGGATAGAGCACGCGAAAGTCTTACCGCAAACAGCGCACCGATCGACATGAAGAACCTGCGAACTCCCAGGGAAGCTGAGGCAAGCAGCGCCACTTCCACGTTCCCTTTCCAGAGGCCAACGACATAGAACGCAACCAAAGGGAACCATAGTGGTAACGACAGAATCAATATGTGAATCCACTGATCTCGTGCAAAAGCTTCTTGAAGAAAACCTAACACCTGCGAATGATCCACAGACTGGTCCATAGTTTCCAGAAATATGGCCGATTTCAAGGTTTTGGATATTGATTGCTCGCTCTGGCAGAAGAAGCCTCAGCCAAAGGTGGTAAGGATTTTGTGATGGCTAGTGGCTGTAGCCTGTAGGTGTAAAGATGGAAAACGGGATTTTCCACCACTTTATTGCAAATCGAATGCAATAGAGAAGTTCAAGGAAAGTATCCCATCGATCGTCATTCGATTGACGTTTCAATCTGTTGCTGCGTCGGACTTGGGAAGGGACGGAACATATTTATATTAATAGGAGGATACTGTAGGCCACATGACCAATGCGAGGGGATCCTGAAGAGATTTGCTGAAGGCCGATAGGTCAAGAAAGGTGGATAGTATTCATCGGATCGTCACACTCAGCACAGAAGCCACAGATGCAATGGAGCGGATCGAACTCGAAATCTCTAATTCTCGACATCTCGAGGCCCCAGGCGCCACCCCCCTCGTTCCCAGAACGAGACTCTGGACGAAGCATAGACTCAAAACTGGAGAGCTCATCGTGACCTCGTGACCAATGTTCTAGTCCGATAGTTCATCTGAGGGCTGAAAGTAAAAGTTTGAATGGATTTTGTTAGATTTTATTCGATAAATCTCTCAAGTCTCAACCGACACGTTGCGTTGTTTTGCTGAGTCTGCATAAAAGCATCTTTAGCATGACGTTTATGTCATTGTATGTCATATGTCATGTTATGGGTCATCTGCATCTGTCTACCTCTGCTGAAGAGGCACATCGACATGGCAACCATCCGCATCCAGCAGGAAAGCAAGTTGAAGTATGGCCGCGGCCGTGACACATGGCCGTCATGTGTAGCATAGCACTGTCTCAGAGCGGCTAGAGCCATAGCCAAAAGCCATACCTCATACCATAGATAGAAGATACCGTATAAACATGTCTCCATTATTCCTGATTCCAGGACAAACGTCCCAATTTATAAATATCGAAATCTGAGTGTCACACCACGTGGAAGGCTGCAGAGAGCGCAGAAATCGTGGGCTTCGGCTTCCACGTGGTGTGCTCAACACGGAAAAAAAATAACTCCTTCATTTCCCTCAGATCGTGGGATTATATTTATTGGAACAATCTACAACGGTGAAGGGCAACGGTTCGTTTTAGAGCCTCATGTACAAAATACGGGAGTAGACATAAAATGTTTATTTGTAATCATTTTGAAAAGATTTGCAAAGATTTGCGACACATAGCATCGTCAGATTGTTATTTTACATAATCTAGCGATCAGCATAACGCGCAAATTTTGCCATTTTCTTTCTCCAAATCTTTTGTATCTTTCGGCTGGAAATCCTACAGCGTATCTCATACCTCGTCGTTTGTAACCCTCTAGAGGGTAAACATTTTTCGAACTATTTCTCGATGCCGCACCGCGTGCGCGCTACAGTACTGATCGGAGTCATATATACAATGGCTCCACCGAGACCCCAATTTTCTTTGAGTATGCTGGTGAGCGATAAACCCACGTCTCAAGCTTCAAAATGCACGAAAACTGACTTGAAAATGAAGAAAAAAAAATACCCGAATTTCGAGGGTGCCGAGGGTAAAGTCCGAATTTTGTTGTGTTTCGTGGAGATTTTATAGCTCCGCTTAGAATCTCGAGCGGAGCGGATAGGAATACGTTTATGTATGTGTCCCAAAAGGCGGTATTGAGAGTGCAAAGACACCAATCGCTCCGGTCAAGTCGCCGATATTATCGCTAGTCCGCGTACATCAAGGCACCTAATCGGTTATGCCGATATTGTTAGATATATAGGTATGTTATATATATCTAGCTAGTTGATATAAACCCCGAGTTGTGTGAGATATATAGCTACGGATATATAGTGGGTTACAGTCAGAATGCTTTCACGTTCGGTGTTTGCTTAAGTGTAGATAAACATAAGATAGTCTCGGCTGTATGCCGGAAACCCTAAACATGTGACACCCGTATTGTACTGAGTACTAGTACAGATAATAGGAAGTGACACATGGTGTGTCACACCACCCTGGACTATTACGGAGGAAAAGTTAGGGTGGGGCAGGGTTGTTGCAATTTGAAAACACACCATCTCAAGCGGTGGAAACAATGCTGGAGTTGACATTCAGTCATCAGAGTTGTCATCACCGACCCGTCATGACCGCAGTCATCACCGAATCGACCTGACCGCTGTCATCACCGATACGGCTCGACTCCTCTGACTACTTCACTGACCTGATTGTCATCTCCTCTGATCGAGTTCGGTTGTCACATGAGACAGAGCACACTAGCTCATTTCGCATCACACTCACTAGAACTATATATATTATATCTTCTGTATGTTGAGACAGGTTCTGAGAGTGCGAAACCCTGAGCGTTGCAGTGCTTCCTGTTGACCTGTCTGTGTACTGACAGTGTCTTCTCGCAGGTTTGGCCCCACCACCGACCTTAGGCTAGGAGCCGATTATGGTCGGCTAAACGCTTAGGGAAGCGCCAAGAGGGGCGCGCCAAGTAGGGATCATGGAAGTTATATAGGCAAGTAGTGGTGAGTGAGAGGAATCGTCCGTTCCGGTTCAGCGTTTAAATTAACTAGGAAAATCCTGGGACGGCCTGATCAACCGTAGGGACCCTAGTAAACTCGCGCGAGTACCCTTCAAAAACGCGAGACTGAACGACAAGCTCCTCCACGCCATCGCCACTAACTGCTAACTGTGTTGTTTTTGCATCACAGCCTTTCTTCCCTCTTCTCTTTTTGGCACCCTCTTGGTGCTCCTGTTGTGAATTTTGATTGCTTGATTGCTTGTTGGCTACTATCCAAATTCATGGTCCTCCCACAAGGACCAACGCGCGATGACTATTATGAGTGCCACATGGATCTTTGAGGCGTATACGTGCTTTTGGCATCATATTTATGAGTCAATTGAATAATTTCCCCTACAGGATCGTCCACGCGTGTGCTAGAGGGGCGTGCTTAAAGGGTGCGCTTTTGATATGTTTTTTTATCGAAATCGTCGAAAAAAAGATGGTCCTCCCACAAGGACCATAGTCTTTAAGCGTCCTAGCGGTTGCATGGTGCGCGGTGTTGGCCGCTCATGGTCGCACACCTTGAGTTTATGACCAAATATGAAAACTTAGTTGGATAGTCCACACTCTAGTCGCCATCTGAGCTCTCGTTTACCGTGGCGGGTGATTACTCCCGAGTGAAATAAGGATTTTGTGATTTTTGCACTTCTAATTTCCACTTCGCGTCAAGCTAACAAGTGCACATCGCTCACATACTTGCCCATATGGCTTATGTTAAGCTTTCAAAAAATCATTTTATGGACATACTTCAAAAGTTTAAGCACCATACGCTCCTACCACACTGTGAATGCACTCTAGCGGGCATCGTGGATAATGGGTCATGTTTGCACCGATTATCCCATTCCGGCTAAAAAATCGACTAAAAAGGTGTACGGTTGTTAATAAGCATTAGAGATGGCCAATATATGCACTCCAACATGACGTATGACCCAAATATGATGGGGACATGTGTATAAAATCGATCTGATCGCATGGACGCAGGTGTAGCCTGCACATACTATTCCCAAAAAATTATTGAAGATATCGTATCTTTTTGTGCCTTTTTGAATTTTCAAAAAAATGCAATCTGAAAAAGTTGAGGGTGCTTGTCGCAAATGCGAACGCCATGGATATATTGGGTGGATCCAGGCCGGACCAAGCATCGAAGTAATTAATATATGTCCCATTGATACTAAAAATCACTGGGCGCGCCTTCTAGATCCGAACCAATGCCCAATTAAATTCTTGCAACATTGGTCCTTGTGGGAGGACCATAATCGATTATGGTCCTCCCGCAAGGACCATGGGATAGTAGCCATTGTTATTCCCTGCTAGTGTCCACTACCCGGCCTTGGGTACATCACGATGTACCCAACGTATGCAGATTTTCCCGTGTCATTTGTGCACCGACCGCTTGGGCAAATGTCTTGACAATACCCTAAACCGATCCCTCATAAGCGGATGCGCGCATGCCGGCTATTTGATCACGTGTACTCAAACGCCGGTTACCGCCGTATGCCGCCGGAAAGAAAATGAAAAGTCGATATTTTTGGGTACATCCCTTGGGTACATCGATGGGGATGCCTCATATGTGCTCCTTAAACAATAGCATCGCCAAATCTAACGTTCGTGCATCATGTAGTACCCTAAAAAGCAAGTGTCATTCATTGGGTGGGCGTTTCAGCCAAAAGTTTCAGCTTCAAACGTCATGGCGTTCGATGTGTTCTTAGAATTTACCGAAAAAGGGCCGATTATACCGCAATGACTGGAATTTTGCTTATACTACCTGCCTCCTCGACGGCCCTTTGAAAATTTGAGGACCCTTGTTGTCAAGTTCTCGACCTGCTCTTTCCGTAGTGTCAAATCAAAATTTTCATCCGAGGTCGCCTTGATCCTCAAAATGTCGGTTAAAGCAGTCGGTATCTCGTACATTGCCCCTATGAAATGTTGAGTTTGCCGAGTTCGGAACGTCACGAGTGGATATGCTATCGAGTCAAAATTAGCCCTGCGATATATTGGCACCCTGGGGAGGGTCTTAAGATAATATACAGTAATCACTCAGTAATAAGAAAACCCGCGAATAAGAAAGTAGCCAGCTTTTTTGATTTCTTCACAATATTTAACACATAACACTCCATATTTAAGATCTCTATATAAATAAGAAAGTTGCTAGGCTGACCTAAAATTCCTGTTTTCTTAAAATCGAGTGTTTGCTGTATTTTCATGTATTAATGACACAGTAATGAATTTAGTCATTGAAACACATCGCGCAGCTTGGGTACATCGCTATGTACCCAGACCCTCCTGGGTACATCCCCATGTACCACCGGGTAGTGGACACTAGGGATTGCTAGTGTGTACCTTGCTTGTAGTTCTTTTTCTTCTTTATTATTTAGACATGACCTCCACGCCGTACGCTACACCGCCGGTACTGCCGAGACGTTTGCTGACTCACCCCCCAGGGGCGAGAAAACGTCAGCTGAGATTTGGTGCCCTAAATGGCACGCCTACGCCAGCAAATGCTCCGGACACATCAGAAATGACCGTTTGCAACAACCTAGCGTGGGAGCTCTTGCGCAAGCCGGCGGAGTTCGATGCATTACTCAATGTCATTAAGGGGAAATGTGTTGAGCCTGGAGAGTCTGCGAAAACCTGGAAGTTCACTAGCAACGAGAAAAATGCTCGTGTGCTCTTGGACATCCTGGTTGAGCAACTCGATGCCAGGCTCAAACTCGTTCACCCCAAGATGGCATTGATGTTTGACTTGCAGAACCACAGTCTGGAGGTTCCGCAGAAAGCAAATCTCCTGCTGTTGGAACTGCTTCAGTCGCTCTGCGCAGGAGACGCCTTGCGTATCCTGCGCAAAGCTGACAGACTCTTCCCAGGGGATGGGAAGATCGCACTCGTTCATCTCGTGAGGCATGTTGTGCCCGATCACGAGGAGCTCAGCGCTGCGGACTTCCTATTCGCTGGCGACAGAGTGGACTTGAGGGCTGGCCAGGATCCAGCAGACTACATTGACGTGTTCCAGACATCTCTGGACACCATTGAGTCTGACTTGGGTCCTGGGTGCACCGTTGCTATCTCCGAGAAAGCACGGATTGCACTGTTTCTCCGTAGGATCTGTCCCGTCTTTTATAAGGCGGTGCATGATGCCTACACAGAGGAGAAGCTCGATGCCGACTCCTCGCTTTCCTTGCTGACCTGTTTCCGTGAGACACGGGCAGTGCACAGGAACGCGGGGACGAAACTCAAGTCACCACTAACGGCTGCTTTCTATAATGATGCAGGTTCGCATCACGGCGGAAGCCGTGGTGCACATGGCCGCAGGGGAGTCCCTGACCGCTCCTCATCCCGTCAGTACATTCCGCCTCGTCGCTCTAATCCTTTTAAGGGGATTGGCTCTGGGTACCGTGCAGGAGTCTTTCCCCGCAAGGGTGGTAAGGCAGGCGGTAAAGGGAAGCAGAGGACCGGCAAAGGCAAGGGCAAGGGGAAGTCCCGTGTCGTCTTTGATCGGCAGACCCAGCAGTTCCGAGGGGAATGCTGGACCTGTGGGTCAAAGGGGCACAGGGCTGCCGACTGCCCGAAGCTGATGTCGGCTCATGCTTTTCATCTGGACCCGAAGCTGCTTGCGGAGCATGCTCGGACAGAGATTCTAGCTGCCCAGTATCAGACTGCCTACGAGGAGTCTGAACAGGCGCTAGAGTCCTTCTGTCTGTTGCACGGCACCCCAGCAGTTGTCGGGTACCAGGAGGACTCGTGCTCTGACAGTGAGGGTGAGGAGATTTCTCACTCCGCCAGTCAGGAGCACGAGGACTCCGATGAGTCTGACGGCGATGGGGACTGGGACGGCCTCTCCGAGGCTCAACAACAGGAGTGGGACCGCTTACAACAACATGCGGAAGCCAAATTCCAAAAGTTCTGTGCACAGTCCGAGAATGTCTCGTTGTCACTCGGAAGAGTGCACTTCGGGATGTTCCGGACCGGCACAGAACAGAAGGCTTGTGACCCCTTTCCCACTCCCCCCTACTTGCTGCCTGACATCCCTGCTTCTGCACCTGCCTCTGCACAGCACGATGCATCCGTCGATGTGTCACAGCACTCTGCACAGTCCACGGCTACGGTGGTACTCGCCTGCTGCAGGCAGTACCACTCCAGCCGGACACAGCAGGCACCGCACGGGTCGGCTCTTGTGGATCATGCTCCGCAGGACCGAGCAGACTCGTCGGTGGTGTCTGCTGGACTGTTTGCAGCACAGTGTGACTCACTGTCCCCACCCGTCCACCACACGCACACCGTCCCTGCACTTACAGAGACTTGCTCTCTGTTTGCAGGAATGACGGTGGTGCAGGGTGACGGTGAGGACAGTGACATGTGCACGGCACCGGCACCCACCGAGCACTCTTCCCCACACCACACTCACAGTGCATCTTTGTTGAGGGAGGGGTCACGGAGCAGTGCGGTGCCCCCGCCTGCTTCCCCCCTGTCTGCTCCAGGGAAATCCCTGGAGCAGGTTCACTGGGAGCGGGTGTGGGAGGAGGACTACAGGTCCCCTACCGTTTGCCACGGTAACCTTTTGCCATCAAAGAGTTCACTAGGAGCTAGGGGTGTAGCCCCTCTGGTGACGCCCCCGCCACCTGGCCCTCCTGACTTGTTGCTGTCTGATGCAGGCTCTGCCGTGTCAGTGTCCTCACCAGCCTGTGAGCACCGGGTGCACACTGGGGGCACTGACACGGCCACAAACTTCAATTCAATCAATCTCGGAAGTCGCCCTACAGAAGGGAGTCTCTCCCGCTCTCTCCTTCAGCAGTGTCCTCCTGTCTCCGCTCCGGTCCACGAGTCGCCTGACCTGGCTTGTGACACGCACATGTCTGACACACAGGCACCACCTCCACCGCCACGGCGTGTCAGTAGAGGTGGTGTCTCTATCTTTCGGTGTGCATTCATGTCCTTCGCCTTGTTCACTTGCTTCCTGGCAAGTGCCTCGGCGGAGGCCCTCTCAGCCGCAGCACCTGTTCAGGGAGTGTGGGACGGATTGACATTGTGTCAACCGGGGGGGGAGATGGGAGGTGGGCAAAGCAGTACTGCAGTCAGTCAGTACAGTCAATCAGTCCAGTCAGTCCAGTCAGTTTGGTCTGGTGATGGTGGTTTACCCGATGGTGGCTTACCTGATGGTGGCACTGGTGTCACTTCCGACTGGTCTGCCACCCGGCAGTGTTCCTCTGGTGCTGGTCCTGAGTATTCCTCTGGTTCCGACTGGTATTGGCAGTATGACTCTGGTCAGCACCGCCACTATGGTTCTCCTCGTGGCTCCGACGGTTCTCCGCCAGACAGCTCCGCCCAGATCTGTCTCCTTCAGGCGCTTGAAAAGCAGCGCCGGAGGTACAGAGCAGTGTCAGCCTTGCTCTTGACAGCCTTTCTTGGCATTGTCTTGACATGTCTCTACCAGAGTGTCTATGAGGAGCTTCTCGTGGAGGCTCACTTTGAGGCTGGTCACCACCTGGCACCGATCTCCGCCGTCTGCAGTCCTATGACTCAGACTCCACTCTACGGTGCTATGCAGTATGTAGGCGACACGGCTCTGGAGATGTGTACCTGGTTTGGGCTATTCTGTGCACCACCTTCAGTCATCTTCTCCCAGGACCCTATGATACATCTGTACTCTACCACCAGTTCTGACACTGATGGCATTGTCTGTGACTCCGGTGCAACCGGCAACATCACCGGGTCCAGACACAGGATCACTGACCTTGATACCAGCAGGACTATATCCTTCAGTACAGTCATGACTGGACCCGCCTCACGGACTGATGGCACTGGCACACTGAGATTGATCGGCAGAGACATACTGACTGGTGACATTGATGAGTACTGCATTCCTGGCTGCCATTTCAAACACGGCGCCAAAACTCTCCTGTCAACCCGAGTTATGCTCCGGGAGGGTTTCTCATCACCTGACTTCATCAGTATGACATATACCCATCTTGACTCTGGTCGGACATACTCTATCATTGATGATGGCACAGACTACCTTTGGGCAGAGCCAGAGTCAGCAGATGTCAGCTTTCAGGCCTTTCAGGGCAATAAGAAGAAACACAGATCAGGGGACCCATCCGACTGGATGTGGTCCAACAGTCAGTACAGTGCCTGGGCAACTACTCATGGGTTTCCTACGGCTACGGCCGAGCTGGGGGAACCAGCCTTTGACGTCTCCATGTTCGGCGACTCTCTCCCAGTCGGAGAGGGTAATAACCACCCTGCTCTGCAGCACTATCACAGTCAGAACAGTATCTTCTCCATCCAGTTAACTGGTTATTACTTCTATGCTAATCCGCCATTCTCTATATCTATTCTGGACCGCCTTTTCACTAAAGGCAATGCTGACTTTCCTCTGGACCCCCATAATACTGTATATTTCTGGATAGTTCCCTATATGCCATCCCGCCGGATCTGGCATAAGACCTGTACTATGGAGGTATTACATATCTGGCCCACTGGTACTACGGGGTTATTCAGCTATCTTGGGAAACACACATACACCTCTACACACCCTCTCACCCCAGCTGGTTCTGACGGTGGACCTGGTCGGGTCTTCATCGATGGCACACCCTTTCCCATCTGCATATCCTCTACCGAGACCGCGATACCCCGATCAGGGTCAGTCCTCCTGTTGAGCTGCATGATGCTCTCGGGCATGCTTCGATGACCCGTATCCTCCGTCTCTACGATATGCCAGGGGTAGACTTGGGCAGACCACAGTGTTCCAGAGCAGCTCTTGCTTCACTTACCACTTGCTCTCAGTGGTGTGCAGTCTGTGCTACGACGGGCCTCAAACAGAAACCAGCCCCGAGCAGAGACCGACTCCGTACCAGTCAGCAACAGCCAGCCCGGAAATGGGCCTCAGACATGACAGGCCCCATCTCACCCATTGGCTACAATGGGCACAGATACCGTATCCACTTCATTGACATCTCCACCAGATACCTATTTGTGTTCACCGTTGCCTCTAAGGCAGACTACTACGTATGTCTCCTGAGATTCATTGGCTATACCAGATCCCTCTCCTACGGCATTGATGAGCTATTCTTGTCCACCTCTACAGTCTCAGACTCCGAGATGGTGCTGAGGACTGATTGTGCACCTGAGATGGCAGATGCCAAATGCCGGGCAGCCTATCAGCAGCATGGCATTATCCACCAGACCTCTTCTCCCACAGTCCATACATACAATCCTTATGCGGAGAATGTCACTGGCATCCTGTCCCGTATGATCCGATCCATCCTTACAGCTTCTGGACTCGACCTCAGCTACTGGCCGCTTGCGGCTAAGCATGGTGCCTTGTTGTGGACCATTACTGTACACCACACAAGGAAGTGGTGACTACTCCTATCCACACTATGACAGGTCATCACTTTCAGTACCGTCGTCTCCGTGCATTTGGTGCACACTGCTATGTGGTTATGGACAGTCAGCAGAGAAACAGCAGACAGCCAGGCATCTCATCAAAACTTCAGAACAGATCATGGGCAGGCCGTATGGTTGGTATCTCTATGGGCTCTAATGCCTACAAAATCCTAGATACCACCGACGGCACAGTACACCTTGTGGGCAAGCCACACTGGATACCTACTTATGAGCACCTGGGCAGATCTATGTCAGCATTTCCAGACACTATGGCAGCTGACAGACAGGTTGATGCTACCTTTATCAGGCCATCTCCCTTCTCAGAGACACTCGACTGTACCTATTCCAGCATCATCGGGATCAGCTCATACTACTGCACTTCCGACCGACAGTCTTACGGCTGTGTGCTTCTCTCTGTTCCGTCGAGGGACAATACTTGGACTGACGTGGTACACTATGTCAAGTCCACACCCGACGGTACACACTACAGACACCTGCTGGTGTATGTCGCACACTATAGGAAGACCGTCTCGGTCAATGAGCACTATCCGATCTGGACAGTTGTCAGAGCCCGAGAGAGCCGCAGGCACCCGTCATATGGTGCTATCATTATCTCCACCGATAGAGGCAGCAGCACACCTTATGGTGTAATATTTGAGCCTACTCCCGAGTCTACCTATGGTTGGCACATGGACCTTCCTGCTGCCCTAGATTGTTGCAGTTACTTGAGGAATACAGCAGCGAGGAAGAGACGCTTCGGAAGGCGCAGCGCGCATTACCTCCTGACGAGCCCCTCCCTAGGGGGAGTAACCGGCAATTAAATGAAACGGGCTTGACTATTGCCGAGCTCCGGAAAAAGCTGCACGGTAACATTACGATCAACACCAAAAGTTGGAAGCTTGCACGCGAAGCTTTCGGCGAGCCCCCCCTGACCCCGGAGTTCATGAGGATGGGGGTGGAGGACCTCCAGGATTTCTGTGTTCGGCTTCGTGCCTGGTGGGATTTGGCCGTTAGCACACAGGAACTTGTTCGTCAGGAATATGAGGAGACGCTGAATCCGATTTCGGAAAGTCTACTACCGTTCTTCGTGGTGGGTGGACTGTTTTCAAGTGCGGTGGCGAAGTATAAAACCCCACCGTTGATATCCCCGCACGGCCGGGCGCAGGTCTATTGCCTATGGGAGGCTGGTGACGCGCATGGCGGCCAACCGCAGCGAGTGTTTCGTATAGTGTGGTGGTACATGCGAGATGAGATGGTGCGGCGGGGAGACTGTATCTATCGCCATTTGGGGGAGAGGACGCCGGACACAAAAGTATTCCTGCCGGCGCCTGCTGTACTCGGTCGTTGCATTGACAGCCCCAGTCAGGTCAAGCACACGGACGTTCATGCGCATTCCATGGAGGAACTGCTTGGGCTGGAACGGGTGTATGGTGAGGCTGGAATCCGTACCTACTCCGCCCTGATGTGCCTGGATGAGCAGGGTTACACTGAGGTCTTGCCTGAAACGGTTGAGACGAAGTACTGGCCGGAGAACGAGGATGGTGTCATGCAGCTGCCCGCGGCTTTCCAGGGCTTCCCCACCGCCTCCCCTTTCCAGCAGGCGCGCGTGGGAGGAGGGCCCGGTTGGATGACCGTGTGGCCGGCCACGCTCACCGCACACCAGGGAAAGTGCCCTGGTCAGGCCGTGCCTGGGCTGGAAGGATTATTCAGGCAGAGGTCCCTGTCCCTTTGCGTGTACCATGCGTTCTCGTACCTGGAGAAGGGTGTCATCGACCTGGACAACGCTGTGCACATCGCCTCACACGGGTTCACGGAGATGTACGGCATGCCTATACGAATGGTGTGCATAGCATGCGGTGATGCCATCCAGTTCAAGGGCGGGTACGATCTCCTGCCAAGGGTGCACGCCTGTAAGGCTTGCATACACCCCCTTCACGAGGGTACATATCTGACGCAATTGGGGCACGTGATGTGCGACGAGTGCTTTGACTTCCGGAATGAGAGGGGAATAAGGCCACCGCTAATGGTCCACGAGAGGCACCGGGGATATGCCGCCACGTTGCAGGACTTTCAGGCGCTGGAACCGGCGGAGGCACGTGCGCGCGCGGTTGTCAACTTTGCAGACGTGGCCATGGGTGCGCGCCAGATTCTGCTCGCCTTCGGTCCGAGTGCCGACCTCTCACCGGAAGAGCGCGCCTCCCTCCGGGATGTGAAATGGAACCTGCCTCCGGCAGAGGCACCAAGCCCGGAGCAATGCGCGGGACCCCCCCTGCAGTATGCGGAGGGGCAGGTTGTTGTGCAAGTGTCAACGGTGCAGGGGTTCCATGAACACCCGCTCTTCCAGAAGATGCAAGTGTCTTGCCCCACGATGCAGTCAGTGATCAAGGCGCTTTGCGTGTCTGTACATCGAACTGCAGCCAAACCCAGCATGGTGGCGACGGATGAAGGAGCAGCAGCTCCGGCTGCTGCTCGCGCTGACGAGCATGCGGTGCTGCTTGGCCACACACCAGCTGTTGGCGGTGGTGAGCAGCCTAAGAAGCAGCCCAAGAAGCCATATTCAGGCAAGCGGTCTCCAGGTGCCGAGCTCCGGCGGCAGGCGAATAGAAAGCGGAAGGCGGCGGAGCGAAGACGGCGGACGACACCCGTCAGGCAGCCTATGTTCGACGCCAACGGTTACCTAACCAGTGAACTCTTACACCAGCTTAGCTTTCCCGGCATGGAATTGGCGAAGCTTGTGGCTTCCGTCATCACCCACAACTGGAATTGTTCACGGCCCACGTTCGCGTGTCGGTGCAGTTGCCACCTGTCCCCAAAGGATACCCCTGGCTGGCATCGGAACGTGGCCTCATTGCAGGCAGTCCCACCTTGCCTTGGGCTGGCTGCGCGTAACACTAAGGCGAGGAGTGCACCTATGCCTGCCACTACAGCACCTCCCACCGTGCCATCGCACGTGGCAACTTCCGGCAGGAAAACATGTCGCCCTAGGAAGACGCTGGCAGCCATGGAATGCGGATTGGAGGGCCAACCGGCGACCAGTGCTGCTGCACCAATGGCTGCTCCCGCGGCCACACCGGCCCCGGAAGCACGCGTCGTCGGGGCAGCTCCGCCCTGCCCCCAAGGCCTGACGGAGGGCACCTTGGTGTATGGCAATGATGGACGGGTGCACCATGTACGGACTGCGGACATGCGATTGATGCTAGATTTTGCGTGTGACGCGCCAGGCGAGGAAGGTCGACTGATTTTTTACACGGAGGTCAAGCAACTTCAGACCGACGGCCCGCACGTGATCGCTGAGCCGGGTGTTCTGGACGCCAGAATGCAGCTAACCCATGTACAACCAGCGCAACAGCAGGGCTTTGCAACCGACGACGCCCTCAAGGAATACCTGGCATCCGCTGGGCTAACGTTAAGGGATGTCCCGTTTGACGGTGATTGCTGGCTTTCCGTGGTTGCTCCGTACATCACATGTGCGGATGGACGACCCTGTCACCAAGTGCAACGGAGCGGCGTGAAGTTCTTTACAGTCAAGCTGCGGGAGGCTTTAGTTGCGTATATTAACACAAACCCCAGCTGGAGCGATGGATCTGGCCGCCGCCCGGAGTGGCTGAACGATCCCGAATTCATCAGTGATCTGCATAAGGGGAAGGCGCACAGTGACGAGCATTCGTTCCTGGTCCTGGCGAGCATGGCCAAACGGGTTCTGCAGGTGTACCGGATATTCCCCACTCGAGAGGAAGTGGTGCGCCGGAAGTGGCCACCAGGCGTCAATCACAAGAATCTCGTCGGGAAGACCGACCGGAGGATCCCGTCGGAGCCTTCGATTACTCTGTTTTCCACGACGACTTCTCCGTGGAGACTTTTGACTGGGACGAGCTGGTGCAAATGAATCTGGTTCGCGTCCCAGAGCTATACGTCACGGAGGACTACCGAGTGTGGTGGAAAAATCGCTCCGGTGACAACCGAGAACTTACAACCGACGAGTACCGAGGCGGCTTTGGGGACGCGCGGCCGAAGCATCTGCGCACCACGTCGTTCTGGGAACGGGTGTAGTGTTGATAAATCGCCGAGACGTAGTACGGAAATAGCGGACGCCGATCACTCATAAGGGTAACACGCATGCGTGCGAGACGGGCACGTAGGTGCCATGTCGTAAGTGCAGATGAAACACGCCCGCTGAGCACTCGTGCTGTCCAAGTACTCCACCAATTACGCAATGCACATACCGCTAGAATATCCACTGCTACAGCTCGGCGTGCCAGCTTGACGCTCCACTCGTTCACGCTTGACAATCCGCGCTCGCCACTTGGAGGTGCACTTTCACGCCTAGGCGTAAATATGTTGCTCTCATGGGTCAGGTTTCCAACGTGATGCTCTGGTGCCAAGGGCAACTGGTCAACTACAGCTTCGCTATGAGGAGATGATCTCAAATTATGAGCGGTGGCTATAGCGACCGTGTTGAGCTCCTCGAGAGCTGGTTGGCTACGTTGTACTGGACCGTATACGTCGCAAGTGTTTCCTCATCGTAGTGGCACTGACAATTTCCATTTCAGGAAGTCCATCTGATTCTGGAGTTTTTTCAACTCTGGATAGAACTGTGCGAACACTAAGGGAGTGTGTTTCGTCTCCCCATCAAGTGCCTGTACCACGCGAAGGGGTACGAGGCCTGCCGGGATCAAGAGAGGGGCTGGGTGAACGAGATCAAGTCCGGCAGGAAGGAGAACCCGTGGGCCCCTTTCAATGCGGGTCTCGTTGCGATCGACGATGTCAAAACCCGTGCCGAATTCTCCCTGAAAAAAGCTCTGAGGGGAGAATACAGAGGCAAGGTTTTTGGGCACCAGCACTGTTATCAAGCCACCGACGAGTGTAACGAGGAGGACCCGATCGAGATAGCCTTCCAGTTCTTCGAGAGCAAGATCTACATCGGTCTCACGCCTGACATGATTCGGTTCTTAGGCGAGATACAGAACACGATCGATCAGATGCAGAAAGGGCGAGACAACACCCAATTCATGCAAGGGCTCCGTTCGACCCTTTTCGAAAAGCATGGGGTCGTGTAAACCATCTACCGAGAAGCGTTGATCTCCGAGTTCCAAGCCAGCGCCCCCGAGGACGCCGACGAGGGTGACACTGCTGAACCTGGACCTGGGCAGTACCAGGAAGGAGGGCTGGTGAAAAAAATGGCGAGATGGGAATCAGAGCATAGATTTTCCCGACTCCCGGATCCCGAGAAATATCCCAAGGGATTCCAGTACATCGATCGAGGAGGCGGCGGGGGAGCAAGAGCAGACGTTGACGGTGCTGGACGATGACATCGACGCTCACCTCGATCGGGTCACAAGTTGATACCCCGTAATGTCTCACCTTCTCCCGTCGATGGAGACGCATGTGAAGCAAGTAGCGGTGTCCAAGCATTCCGTGTTCGGCAGCAACGAAATCAACAACTACTCCATGCACTGGACCGTTGCCAATTTCCGGCCGCAGACGTGGGACCTCTGCGTTAACATCATGGACGCCTACAAAAAGTTTGACCTGAAGGGCATGAAAACCCTTTGGCTTCGAAGACCAAAAAGCGCAAGGCCACATCTTCGCCCGCTAGCGGACCCGCCAAGAAAGCTGGCAAAAAGGCCACCTCCAACCGACAGGTAAATTGTTTTTTGCTTCTGCTTCAAAAAGTGTTTTCCCTCCCAAAGCATTCTTTTCTATATTTTGAGACATGCCAAAAATGTTTTTTCCCGACTTATAGGTGGACGACGAAGTGGAACGAGGAGGCGGGGGCGGAGCGGGGGACTCGTCTAAAGGGGCAGGCATTTTGGTGGAAGAAGCTCAGTTTCTCCACAATGCCAAAGCCATGGGTATGACGTTCTGGATTGACTTGAGCGGCTTGGCGGGGGATGCGGAGTTCGACAAGGTGGACACGTATCTGCGCATGATTATTCAGAAGGAGATCTCACTAAAGGAGGGGGGCAATATGATAAGCCAGCTCAAGAAGGAACGCATGGTGCAGAAGCATTTGGTGTCCGCGGCAGGGTTGCAAACCTGGGACGAATTCAAGACGGAGTTCACCACCTACTGGAGCTCCCAAGAAAAACGAAATATTATTATTTTGGAATAGAAAAGTGACATTCCTGGAATAGAAATTTGAATTCTGAATTTTAATTTACAGATCTGCCTCAAAAATTCTTCCGCCTTTCAAGAATGATATTTCCCAAAATTTCCCCCACCTCCTTCCATTCTTTCAAACATGCCTCGAAGTTCCCGCTTTGACTTAAGAAAACGTGTCTGCGTAACATGTTCAAAGCCGAATCATATATGCCTTCGTAAGTATCATTATAACCCACTTACGGAAATGACCATCAATAAGACGTCACCTCGTGTATATTCCAAGGCTCTTACCGTTACTGAGTACAACGATACTCTAAAGGAAGACATAGCTCGTGCGGAGACTCCAATATGGCGCTTCGAAGCCAAATATCTAGTTATTCAGTATGATACTTTAACCCCACGGTATGGGTCGATAGTTGGTACAACTCGCACGGAACACGGTGACTGCCAAAGGGAACGTATAACGGGTTCTCGTATTACCTATCCGGATACGGTTCAAACATATCAAGTGAGAAGGTGGCTCGAGAACTTTCAACCTAACCTACCCGCACCCGAACTCCTACGGAAGACGGCTATTCTATTTTGTCTTATGACTCGTGTTGAACGGTCTGCGCACTTTTGTATGCACGGAGCCGAGCTTTTACTTGTTTGGAATGGTGTGCCCTATGCCAAATTGTGCTTAAAGTGTGCAAGGCAAATAACTACACACAATGAGCACAACAAGATTCTTTACAGTTATTACCCCACGGATGGGGACACGGGGAAAAGATGGTGCGAGAGTAGTTTCTTGCGAATGTTATAGAAGCCTAAAGGTAAGACTAACTACACTCAATCAACATATCGAGGTGTTCTATACAAGGGTGTAGGTACCGGGATCAACGGGTCGAAGCACTTGTACCATATGCAACTGAAACGGACGCCCGTGAAATTGTCTCCCACTACTTCATGTGGGAGACGCCCATCGAACTGCACAATGTGAAAGTAAGGATCGAAGTCCGCAAACTTATCTTTCTCGTAGTGGCAACGGAGTGTTGCCCCTGTGTACGCTCCTAGCGTCAAGATGTACTCGTGGGTGGCGTCGCTAGGATCGGTGTGTAGCTCTACAAGCTTTCCATTGCACACCCTACTATCGTGGCGGGCAAACTGAACGACGTACCATTCGTTCTCGGCAAAGCAAGGGTCAAACATGCGTAGTATCTCTCTCGCTAAGATCCAGAGTCTCTTCTTATACTCCGGGATCTTGCGGTCGAGTACCGAGCCCGAAAATACGCCTGTGCCCTCTCTATAGTTATGAGGGAGGTCGAAAGCGCCAAGTGCCGCCCCTAACGCGTTGCACACCGCCCCAAAGCAGAATTGCCACTCCCAGCTCGCCTTGGGCGCCACGCGCGTCTGGTTTTTGAACCGTTGCACACTACTAAGATTGATGGCATATAGGAGAGCTTGTAGCTCGAGCATGACGTCGAACATTGTGATACTGCAAAAAACAATACACAACTATGTTTCACTCATACTATTTACGGCTAATAAGTACGTCTTGCCTTGGGTTGTGCAGGCAAGGAATCAATTACGGTTTTGTTCAACGCATGCGAGCAATGTCGGAACGGAATACTTCACCTTGGCGCGAGTAAGCGTGGGTTGGGCGCCTTTTCGACGAACGTCCTCTTCCGCTTCAAAACTTTTGGCGCGACGTTGCTGTCAACGCTCGCTAGAGGCTCACGCACCTGGAAAGCTAGTAATTAGGAAACTGGAAATATTCCATAGGCAAGGAGTTCATAGAAAGTAATGCTTCCGTAAAGAAAACAATAATACTCCTATATTCTCCCAAGTAAAGAATGCTCTTACCAGTTCTACCTCTAGCCCCTCTTCCTCCTCTATCTCCTCAAATACTCCAGAAGAAAATTGAAGTGGTGGAGAGAGGAGAATGACAGGGTAGTCCTCGCTGAAGGCGTCTGGCACCATGCTTCGAACCCAAAGATCGTACTCCACTCTTGCCTCCACTCCATATGGGCGGTGTGCAAGTCTAAAGCAGTTAAAACACTCATGGCAAAAAGGGAGTGCTAAACTCCACTCGTGTGCTAGTCCTTCTATGAGGCCCAATATATACTTCTTGGAGATGGACTCTACTTTCAAATCAACAACCCAATCACGAGTCTTAACGAAGTTCACTTCGCGTGGCCACCAGCCCGGCTTAATCAAACTTAAAGTACCGCCGGTGTACCTTGATGATGTCCGCTCAAACGTTAACATAACACGTAATATTCGGCGAAGTTCGCGCACACCAGGACTCCATGGTTTTTTTGTCACCCAAGTACCAGCCACCATATTTGCACAAGCTTAGTACAAGATATCAGAGGTAGAGCCCTCTCCGAGAGGTCTTAGGTGTTTGAAACTTTCCCCCTCGTTTCTATTGTGTGTCTTCACGTTAGATGATATATAGCTTCATACTGATCGTGGATATGAGCTCATGTATGATATGACACTCGTGTCACTACTAGAAGTATAAAGTATATACTATACTATTATCTATATACTTTATTCTATAGAATAGTGTCAGTTAACAGTATGCAACAACTATCAACAACTATCAGCTGTACTCCTACTCCCCTACATATTCAATACCCATATGATAATGCTTCTTACACCACGTGGAGGTATGAAATAGTCCATATGAATATCGGGTACGTCCATATATATCTAACGACTCTACACACACACCTGAAAAAGCGGTATTAACATAACATAAACCGAACAAAAACATACCCCTTATGGTTGTAGTTACTGCAAAAATACTTCATACCAAGTCTTAGGAAAAGTTTCTAGCTAAAAAAACCGTAGCAGAATAGAATAACAGTTTCTCAAGTGCCATAGAGGCAAGTCATACAGATCCAATCTCCACTAGGAATCTTGTTCAGCTTGGGGCGCATGCAAAACGTGTGTGTCCCCTTGTTACACACATCACATACCAACATGTCGCCAGCATACGTTGCCTTATCGCAGAGCTCACACTTCAAGCTTTTGGGGATGGCTTGGGAGCATAAAACATCGAACTCTTCATCCTCAGCATCGAGCAGCTTCGCTTTCTTGGCCGCCTCGCGCTTCAACTTCGTGGTGAGCTTCTCATTGATTGGCTGACGTTTTAGCGCGGACACCGGCTTAGGAGGCCTCCCAGCTTGTGGCTGCCTCCCAATGAGCTCTAGATGAACTTCAGCTGGCGCCTTAAACTTGCCTTTAAAAAGGGCGAAGGCAATAACACATGTACAGATTAGGCACTCGAAGTAAGTGGGACAGTTGCACGAGTAGAAGTGATACCCTATAGGCTCTTCGACTTCTCGGAGAATCTGAAAGCTTCGATAGACCCTCACGAAGTCGTCGAAGGTTGTGACTGTCGCAGGAGGATGTTCAGGATCTCGTATGAGAGCAACGAAGATTCCAAGCTTCCTCGTGAGTTCCTTCTTTTTCTCCGCGATCGAATAGCCCTCAATTGCTTCATAAGTCTCAAGGGAAGGCATTAGAAATACTTCGCCTTCCCCAAGTAGGCAAGTGGTCTTCGAAACGAAAGTAGGAATTTCGCGCTCGTGTGAAAGTAAGGCCTCGCGCCACATCTTGTGAGTGATCACACCGCCAGAAGGTAGTGGGAATTCGTCGTCCCAATGCGTCTCTTCCGAAACGAACTTGAGAGCGGACGCGTTGAACTGAGGGAGTCGTTCACACCTCTTGGTGAGCATGTCGGTCTTGATGTGGTCGTTGACTTTTTCAGCTGAGTTTTGGGTGGTAGGAACCCCTGCTGGCTGACTTCCTTCACCAAGGACCCACGTGTTCCAATCATTATCCCACCACACCGCCTTGAACCAATCGCAAACGTTCGTTTCCCCAAGGTCAGTATACTTCACCATAAAGAGAGAGAATGCCGCGTTCCGTACAGCGAGTATCGTAATTTTATGAATACTTCCCACACCTTTTTTGAAAGTTGTCACGTTAGCCGCGAAAATAAACAAGGACGCGCGGTCGTTCAATTTCATTTGGCAATGAGCATAGCACACACCGTGGACAAGCATGTCGGTTGTGGTGACGATTGTCTCGGTAGTGTTGGTGTGCTCTGCGACGAGGGCAAGAACTTGCGGAAAACGCCGGTTAGCATTGCGAAACGCGGGAGCATGGTCTGTACTAAAATACATGGGCTGCCAGAGTTTGCCGAATAGAATCTTAATAGCGTACACCACGACGTAGTTAATGATCTCGCTTTGAAGTTGGTCGGCATGGGACTTGAGCGCTAGGTAACCAAAGCGGTATCGCTTATCATAGGCCACGACCCCACCACTCTCGAGTGGAAAACCATGCCAGTTAGACTTGTACGTGTCGTCCCGCGCGAAGTGTGGATTAGCGAGGAAATGTTGTAGCTTGCCGCGGGTCGTGTATATCACGCATAGGCGCTTCCGTTTCTGCTGCGTGTCGTAGTCGGTCGTGAGTTGTTTGAATGCCTTGTAGATTGTCCTCGCACTAAATTTGTTTTTGTAAAAGCGGCGTGAATAGGGACTCCATCCATGGGCGGCGAGGAGGGCGTCAAGCAACTCACAAAAGAATGGTGTGGATGTAGACGAGAGCAACGTGCGGAAGGAGTTCACCAACGTAGTTTCAATGATTGTAGGGTCCTCTTTCCACTTCGCATCCTTCCATTGTTTGCATGTTTCCAAAATGTCCAAGGCTTCAATTGGTAAAGGAGGTAGAGCATTAGGCTTGTCATATTCACTGACGATCACGAGACTATTGTCACCTAATAATAGCTTGCCCTCATAGAAGCATAGAATGCCCGGAGTGTGATTACTTGTAGTTGCATTGGGAACAAGGATGTTGTGTTCCTTGCACACTGCCAAGTAATCTCCATAAGTCCGAATGTTACTGTGCTCACATATTTGTGCCCGATTGTTATTAACGTAGTCTCGCACTTGCTTGTATGAGGGTTTCTGCACATTCCTTGCAGCAAGTGACTTCCAGATCTTTTTGGCTCCTAGTCGTGCGGCAACCTGAGTATCAATAAACTCCTTGTCTCCTAGACTTATCCCCTTGCTAACGCATGTAGTATGGTCGTGCTCCCCGCGTTTCCATAACGAAAATAAAGTAGTGTCGCCTCCTTCCGGGGAAGAAATAATAAACTGAACAACTTTGTAGTATACTCCACACCCAAAAGAATTGTTTAGCTTACACTTATACTTGGTAGTCTTACTACCATCCTTCTTCGATACATAAGGCTTGTCCGCAAGAACATAACCGGAGGGGGAGTCTGCCCCCACTTTCTCTAGACAGGCTTGGAAAGTGAGCACTTCGGTGAGGAGTTCCACCCAAGTTACTCGATTATGCTTCGTGCGTGACTTAG
Organism: Cymbomonas tetramitiformis; assembly: GCA_001247695.2. Lineage (NCBI taxonomy): Eukaryota > Viridiplantae > Chlorophyta > Pyramimonadophyceae > Pyramimonadales > Pyramimonadaceae > Cymbomonas > Cymbomonas tetramitiformis. The sequence continues at coordinate 58,106 of LGRX02010728.1, forward strand.
ATGGGTTCACATCCATGAAATCGTCGTCGTCCTCACTTTCCTCATAAATTTCGGATGGTTTAGTTTTCCCCGGACTAGTCCAAGTAAGTTCAGCCATGGTGTGCTAGGAACTCTAAACAATAATGGAGGCTTTGATAGCTACGTGCACATGATATGAAAGTGGACATGGACGCAAGGGCGAGTGCATCGACGTGATCTATAAAATTATATAAATTACGATATTGAAGACAATTAAAATTTTCGTAGATTTTCGAGATAATACTATCTGTAGGATAAAACAGCCATCATGTCTAATTGCCTCCTCCCGCGCACATGACTTGGATGCGATAACCCTTCTCCCATAAGTCGGGTAGTCCACTCGGAGGACGTAAATATAAGCACCCGCAAAGTTCCCGCCAGGGAACCGGCAGGGGTTCGGCTGGAAGCGCTTTCGCTGGAAGCGCTTTCGCTGGAAGCGCTATCGCTGGAAGCGCTATCGCTGGAAGCGCTATCGCTGGAAGCGCTATCGCTGGAAGCGCTATCGCTGGAAGCGCTATCGCTGGAAGCGCTTTCGCTGGAAGCGCTTTCGCTGGAAGCGCTTTCGCTGGAAGCGCTTTCGCTGGAAGCGCTTTCGCTGGAAGCGCTTTCGCTGGAAGCGCTTTCGCTGGAAGCGCTTTCGCTGGAAGCGCTTTCGCTGGAAGCGCTTTCGCTGGAAGCGCTTTCGCTGGAAGCGCTTTCGCTGGAAGCGCTTTCGCTGGAAGCGCTTTCGCTGGAAGCGCTTTCGCTGGAAGCGCTTTCGCTGGAAGCGCT
>LGRX02010730.1:0-15161 GCA_001247695.2 Cymbomonas tetramitiformis
GGCGCACTTTGAGCAGGGAGCGCACGAGGCTGACGCGGCGCACCTTGAGCAGGGAGCGCACGAGGCTGACGTGGCGCACCTTGAGCAGGAAGCGCACGAGGCTGACGTGGCGCACCTTGAGCAGGGAGCGCACGAGGCTGACGTGGCGCACCTTGAGCAGGGAGCGCACGAGGCTGACGTGGCGCACCTTGAGCAGGGAGCGCACGAGGCTGTGCTCCTCGTGCGTGCTGCGCAGCTTCGCCTGCACCAGGTTCACCACTCCCCCGCCGCTCCACGCACCTAGCTCAATGAGCCTGCCACCCCGCAGTCACAGCTGCGAGGCAGTCTCTCTCCCCGACCGCTCCAAGATGCCGTGGCGTAGCTCCAACTCCGGGTGGGGCATCCCCGCGCTGCGTGTGCTGCAGAAGCAACACAGGTCAGACTTCATGCGCACGGCCACCCTGGGCCCAGGGGCAGGAGAGGCACCCGGCCAGTGACCACCGGCAAAATAACCGGTTTCCAAATTGGATCATGCCTGGCAGAGGTCTGGCAGTGCCGTAGACAAGGAGGCGCGGGGAAGAAGTGAATACGGAGGGTCCGCGCCACGTTGAGGCGGAATAGGGAAAGAATTTCCGCGCAGTGCTGAGGCGGAATAGGGAAAGATGCTCCACGCAGTGCTGAGGCGGAATAGGGAAAGATGCTCCACGCAGTGCTGAGGCGGAATAGGGAAAGAATTTCCGCGCAGTGTTGAGGCGGAATAGGGAAAGATGCTCCGGGCAGTGTTGAGGCTGGCATGTTGATCAACAGCCCGTGCCAGGGTCTTGACTGTCCGTACAATTGAGCAGCAGGAGAGGCGCACCTTCAAGGTCGCCACCTCATTAAGTGCCTCTAAATAGTTCGGAGTCAGGCCCATAGCGAAGTCCAGCACCGGCTTGAAAAGCGTCTGCAGTCCAGCCCAGTGCCCGAAACAGCATCCAGTCAAGTGTTGCCGCCTTCCTCATCAGCACTGCAGCGGCTGAGAGGGGTCCCTCCGGGCCTCAGCAGGCTCGCCCTCACAGGGGTCCTTCCGGACATCCACGAGATCACGTTGAGAGGGGTCCTGTTAGGCCTCGACAAGTTAGCACTGGGAGGGGTACTTGTGGGCTGAGTGAAAACTGGAAACCCTAAAGTCGAGATCGCACATGGCCAGCACCACATGCGGAGGTTTAGCCATGCCAGCGCTTAAGAAAGTTGCATGCGTGTAGGGGTGAGCTGGGGGGCGTCTTCAAGGCGGCGAGAGCGCCAGCTGGGCGCGGGCGCACCTGCGAGTTGTACCAGAGGCGCTCCATCAGCTCGGCGCGCTCCTTCGAGGTGCACGCCACCTGGCGCACGAGCTCGCGGTTCGCCATTGAGTATGTCTCTGACAACAGCCGCACCGTCTGCAGCCCACGAAGCGCGCCACCACTCAGGCCACTTGACCCTTGACGTTTTGCTGATATCCACAGCACTCTCCGAATGACGATGCACCCTCCCCCCAGCATTGCTCGCCCCCCGTGAAATCTCTTCTCACCTCCAGGCACCGTGCCAAATCCCAGCTCCCCGTCACAAGCGACTTCCCAAAACGGGACCTGCTACCCGGAAACCGCCCCTCCAACGACTCCATCTGCCTATACCGGGGCTGGGACGGGTCTAGCATCCCCAGTCCCATGTCACCGGACAAAGCTCCTCCACCACATAGTGCAGCCCGATGGTAATCCGCCTCCTCAACTGCATCTTCAAGCCCAATTCATCGAAGCCAACCCTACCCCCTCCTCCACTTGTCGTGCCCCGTGTCCCCCCTACGAGAGCACGACCGGGTCCAGATGGACTTGGATTGATGAGATCCAGATTCAGGGCTGCAGCCGCCACACCGCGGGCTTGGAAAACCTCCAGCCGCATCTGCAATGCAGAGGCGATCACCCAGTGCGCTGCAGTGGCCAACATATTCCAGTAACGGGCCGAGGGCCGCGATTGGGGGGGTCTGGAGCAAGTGGGTGGGGAGGGGAGGGAAGGGAAGGAGGTCATGTGTGGGATATGGCACCTCGACCGCAAGCAGCACATTGAGCTCTTGGTCCGGGACGGCGTGCTGCTGCGGGCTCGAGCTGGACAGGATCTTGGACCAGCACAGCTTGATGGTGACCGGCTCCGGGTCTGGAAGCACCTCCCCCTTGCCCTCCTGCTGCAGCTTCTTAGCGGCTGCTGCGCGGTCCATCTCAAGCCCAGTCTGGTACTCCTGCACCCGCCTGGGCCACTCCATCCCCACATCCCGCACCACCCATTCGCGATGGACCCCGATGCGCCCCTTCGCGGTGGAAGGCCCACGTGTTCCCGCAGGCCAGGGCGCCTCTTCCTCGCCCGGGAAGGGGCTGGACTGAGGAAGCACCTGCAGATACTCGTCGAGTGGGTGTGCAGCCACGCATCCGTCTCCTGAATGTCCATGCGGTTCACGGGTTTGTGGTGAGGGAACATTTCCCGGAACCACGTGTGAGGCCTGCGGCGACCCCCCGCCCCTCCCCGGCGCTCGCCACCGCACCCGCCCCCGCCAGCAACACCGGCTGCGCGCCGCACAGCCTGTGGCAGGCGGCGCAGGCGTGCGTCTGGAGGGAAGGGAAGGCTGCGGGAAGTAGAGTCTGGCTCGGGAGGAAGATGGCGGGACAGACCGTGCTTGTCCACGGAAGAGGCCTGCATGGACTTGCTGACGAAGGCCTCCAAGTTCGGGAACCACCCTTTACTCGCCTCGTACCTGCCAAGCCCCCCCAGTTGTAGAGCCCCCCTGCAGGCTCACCACCCGATTTTTCGCAAGTCTGGCGCCGGCCGCCGATGCTCCGAGGCTCCCCTGCCAAACTGCGAGCGGCCCGAGAGGTCGCAAAAGGCGGCGTTCTTAAGCGGAGGAAACCCTGTCGCTGCTCAGCGAGGAGGGGGCAGGGCGGCTGCAAACCACTTCAACCCTGGGCTGGCATCCAGGGGCTGTGGCATCCCGATGCAAGGGCAGTACACGCGCAGGGCCCTCACCCCTTGAGCTCGCTATGGGGGATCTGGCTAGGAGGGAGCTCGAAGTCGAGGGTGTCCCCGAGCTGTGGGTTGGCACCATGGCCCGGGACGTCGCCCAGCCCTGAGAACGCCGAGAAGCGCTGCTCGTCGTGGGATGCATCCCATGCGGGATGCTGAGCAAACACTCCGGCTTCCATCACCGAGCCCCCCCGGGATCCCACACGCGAGTTCAGCTGAGATCGGTTGCCAGCCATGTGCTCGGAGTAGTTGAAGTTCCCCTTGCGGCCGCGGTACTGCCCCTGCCTGCTCGCCGCGCTCCCACCAGGCCGGTCGTATCACCCGGCTGTGATCTATGCTTCGTCACAACTCAGACATCAGTGCCGTGCCTAGGAGGCAGCCAGACCTAAGAAAACATCAGCAGCATAGAACAGCCTCAAAAACTCCTTGCATACTGAAGGCACAGCTTTGCCCTGCGAAAGAATTCATGCTGCACCTCGCAATCCCCGGCTACGCGGCCGTCTCGTGGCCCCTCGCAAAACCCCAGCTACTGAGGTGTCTCGAGCTACAATGCAAAGCCCGGCGTCGGAGGTGTTCACGGGCATCGCACAAAGCTTGGCTACAAAGCCATCTCAAGGCACCGCGCCAAGAAAGTCTGCACAGCGTTGGGAATCCCGGCTACAGAGCTCTCTCCTCTAGCCATGGGCGCGCTGGTGGGCGCCACGCGAGGCCCGGCTTCGGGGTTGGGACTGGCGTGGCGGTGGAAGAGTGCGTGCTGGAAGTCGACCACTCTCTGGACAGGGCTTCTGCACGTCAAGCCGCTGGGGGTTCTGCTTATTTCATCCAAGTGATCTGCCGGAGGAAGCTCACCTCTGGCCTTTCCTGGTGGTAGGCTGAGTCTGCGGGCGACTTGGCTGGTCATCGGGGAGGTTCGGGAGGGACACGGCGTCGGCGGAGCTGCCGGGGTCGTGGGTCATGATGTACGGAGCGAGTGCGCTGTCCCGCAGACGAACCTCTCCAACGAGGCGCACGTGCGTGCGGTCGCTGAGCGGTGCCAGCGGTTCCGAGGAGTTTGGAGGCATTGGCCGGAAGGTGGACTCCGCGGCCGTCTTGGTGATCACATCATGAATCAAGGTCCGCTTTTGCTCTTGGGAAAACGCAACTCGCTCCGTCTTGGCACTCTCCTTGAAGCTCGAGTAGAAACCGTGCCTGAGATGCCCGGCCCCTCTGCCTCACTGACCATCGTAGTTTCGAGCAACTTGGACGTCGAAGGCGGGAAGAGGCTCGGGGGCGGCGTGAACTGAGAGGAGGCTCGCGGCTGGCAGGAGAAGGGGATCGGAGCTGCAACAGAGAAGGTCCGCGAAGTGCAGCCAAAACGGAAGGCGGCTCGAGCGCGGGAGAGCTTTGGAGCACTATACCTCGGGCTCGGTTTGGCGCGCTTCCGCTCCTGCAGCCCAGGCGCCGCCGCGGCGCCGTGTCCAGCCCCCGTCAGCGATCGCTCAAAGCGACGCGCACAACAGCCCAGTGCCAGGTTGATGCGGCGCATGCCCATGGCGTGGCCGGAAATAGTGCGGAGAGCGCTGCTGCCGTGGCATAGCGATGCGCCCCAAGGAATATTGAAAGCCGATTTTCCGTGTGTAGCTCTCGATATCGAATGTGTTGATGCGCTCCATGATATTTTGTGTGGAGTACCTCCTAGCGTTTGCTATGTGCGCCTTCACTCGGCTGGAGACATCGGAGATATAAAAGAAGCTCGCACACAAAGATAGATCACCCTTGAGCTCATGGTTGAGGCGGTATGCACCATAAGAGAGCTGCAGGGTCATTGAGACTCCTGAGAGCACGAGATGCTTGAAGGCTGAAGCGAAACGCTTCGAAAGTCTTCCACACTGTGCGCACAAGGACGCAGTTTGGACAGGGGCAGCGCGCGTCGAAGAAGAACGGCAGAGCCCAACCACAGCATTCACGGGAACTGCTGGTCGCTGACGAAGAACTCGAGTGACCCGTGCAAGGGCAAGGGCAACGCGGCCGGGAGCAGAGAGAGAGAGAGCCCCATTCCCGTAGGGCCGGACAGGGGCGAACACCTTTTGCATGAAGCTATCGTAGGTGGCGGTGGATTTCACCACAGGCCGGTCGTATGGGTTCGCCGGGAGTTGGAGCTTCGGGACAGGGGACTGGCGCGGCTTAGGCACCAAGCCGACACTCTCGCCAGCGCTGGCGGGCTTTGACACCGTCGAGGCGTCGCGCTCTTCGCTTGCGGTCATCTGACGAACGGTCCAGCCACGTGCTCAGGCTTCAGCGAGCGTTCGCTGCTCTACTCGACCCCCGCTTGCGACACCAACGCGCGCGTGGCAAACTTCGTGACGGTGCGCCTCTGCCTGCTTCCCACGTCCCGCGGCTCCCGCGGCCACGCGTCTCCGAGTCTGCCGGCTACAGCAGGCAAATGCATGAGCGACTGCTAAGGGGGAACGCAGTCCTCGCCCCGACGCAGGGCCGTGCTGTGAGTGCGCAATTCATTTACAAGCACCCTCAGATGTTCGCATCACGTGAATGTGGCCTGCGCGGGTCAACAATCTACACAGGAGAGACTCGTGCGGCACTAATCCCGCAGATGTCGCTACGCGGTCAACGCGGCTCGTGCGTCGGGTTTGGGAGGGCCGCGCGAAGAGGCATCCGCGTGCAGGGCGCCACACAGAGATGTTTAGAATGGAACGCCAGACTGCAATCACAAGTGGCAGGCGATATGGGAACTATGCCCACCGAAACCCAAGGGTAAAGATGAAGTTTGGCTAGCTTGGTAAAAACGAGATGGCAACTTTCAGGGCGCTTCGAAATCAGGTGTGAACCGTTGACCAAAACCTTGGAGATAAGGCGCGGCTCAACCACGCGACCGCTTCCTTGGGCGAGTTTCAAGTCTTAAAAACATAGTAATAAGGAGGCACCTTTTCGCAACACGGCAACAGATAAGCGCGGCTTCAGCGCGCGGACTCGCCGTTTTCACGGTTGCGGAGCAGCATGCCACCTGCAGAAACACTCCTGAGTTAGGGCACCACCGACGGGCTGCGTATATCGAGCCCTCGATGGGAATATCCTCGCAACGAGTCGAAAACTCGGGCGTGCGTCAAAAAGATATACCGTATCCGTAACAACACGTGTCCGACGTAACAGTTTGTATTAGAATGCTTGGCAAATCAAAGGATTTATTGCGCTTGTGACCACATAGTACAGTATGTCCGCACGAACATGCTACACAAGACATATCCCTAACGTATGGGGAAAATGCGATAGAGTGGAGAAATTACAAAAGAGCACTGCGCACTGCTAAAACGCCACTGCAACGGCGTTTCGCGCCCGACTGGGGGCCTAAAACAACTGGCAGGGAAGTGTGGACTGTCAAACTGAGTGCGCGTTTATAGGACACCCACCAGGAGTCTCGGCAGACGAGTGATGCTCACGCACTCAATTTAAGATATGTGTTATGATGATTCATCGACAGGACACCTTCATTCATCTTAATTTCATCAAGTGCACTTATTATGTATAGCTCTTATATATATATAGCTGGATTCGACGCACAATCTCTTTTGACTTCAAAAACCTCCTACGCTACAGTCACAGTGAAAGAGATCTCTGGGGGTGCCCAACTAAAGTTGAGCCGTCCAATGTTTTCAGATCGGAAACATCGGAAGGTCCGAAGAGATTCCTGGGGAGCAACAAAGGAATGTATCGTATTTTGATCTCTGGAATCGTATATGGACTGTCGGATTCGGAAAATTGCCACTGTTAAAAATGAACGGACAAGTTTAAGTTGGGCAGCTCTAGAGATCTCTATCGTATGAAGCTCGTAGTCGTATGAAGCTACAACTTCAAGAGACTCTCGTCTGCACACAGGTCGCGTCGCGCCGCGCCGCATGATCGATCGGATGATGACCATCCGTGACTACAGTACTCTGTACTGTATTGTGTTTGAGTGACACAGTTGACAGTGTCGCTGTAACAATTTGCAAAAATGCAAATGCAAAGCACGCGCGCGGCGAAAATCCTTGTAGATGTCCCCCTTACCCCCGACATCTACGATCTACACGTAGATCTTGATCCGTAACAACCGAAGGAAAATCAGTTGAGAAGGTTTGATCTTGTGACCAAGGGGAATAGTTTATTCCCCTTGCTTGTGACAATGCCGGCTATGCAAGAGGCTGCACTCTCGTCTGTTGCCATTCGATTGCAATATGGTTTGTGGTTGAGGTATGTTTGCAGGAGACATAGCATAGGTTTGCGCCATGTCGTCAAGGGGCGGTACTTTGGCTTGTGTATGGTTTGCATTCTTTTCGCGTTCGTCTGGTGGTGAACCGCACTGCTCAAACCAAGACTCTACTTCAAAAACTAGTTCCGATATGCGTTCCAACTATGAACGTACATCAAGTTGCATACCAAAAGACCAAGGCTGAACGTTCTGTCGGACGGACTCGTGTAAGGTTTAGCCTAGGCAGCCCTGCCGAGATTCTCGGTGTAGGCCCCTGGCTAGACCCCTAGTCCGTACTGACTCGGGTACCGCTGCCCGTGTGTGTCACACTGTCACTGCCGTGCGGTCACATGCCGTTAGGTCCTGTTCGAGACTTCGCCTAGGTTATAGGTTTTATTAGTATTCTATCTATCTTCACATTTTATCAATATTTTGAATACAATCAACCTTATTTCGGCTCACTCCGAATATACCGGTTTAGGTATATTCACTAGGGCGTGGACCCATTCCACGCTTTTATTGTTCTTACCAAGGGGCATGGTTGGCTAATTTCGCCGTTTGAGTAGGTGGTGCACTTGGGCGCCCGTGGAGCGTTTGGGCGGTGAGCGCGGTTGAAATGCGGTTGGAGGCGGCTCTGCCGCGGTGGGATTTATCTTGTTGGTGATTGGGCTGCACGTTTTGGACTTGCTGTCAGGGTCATGACCGATGACATATGTGTCATACATGTCATACGTGTTACCGGAATATCCAAGTACACTAGATATCAGAAAGTCCCGTACTCGTGTGGATAAACTGTGTAAGATAAATAAACCCTAAGCAAGATATACCCGGAACGGTCTCGGACGGTCTCGGTGTCTAGCCTACCTGTGACACGGCGTGTGTCACAGTACGAACCTACAGATCAGTCAGCAGTCCAGTGTTGGTCCTAGGGATCTGTCATAGGGGCCTGACCGGGACTCCCAGTCAGGGCTGCCTATACAGATTTCAGCACACCACCCCAGCACTGTGGGTGGTGACTGGCTAGGAGAGTCAGAAAATGTAAGGCTGTTAGTGTTAGGGCAGGAGCTAGGTGACAAGTCCAACTGCTAATCTAACTGTGCAATTCTGATACACAAATTAGAACCCTCTAGCTAGCACAAGAGCAGAAACTCACAGGCAATTAAGGTCCTGCTAAACTACTGAAAGGCTCTGTGCCAGCAAGTCAAATTGAAGATTTCAAAGGTGTCAAAGCAAAACCATAAACCAGATTGAAGAAGTCCTTGAGGTCACAGGAGTTCTGCACACCACCATGTTGGTGTGCCTCCAGAGTGAGCAAGAAGTCAATCGACAGTGTCAAAGTAGTCAGCGGTGGCCTCACGGAAGTCCATCCCATAATAGGAGGTAAAGAAACCAGCACCGTAGTAGTGCCCCGCATCAAGAGGACCGCTCTCATGTAAGGCCATGCCGTAGTAGAATGCCATGTCAAAGCCCAAGTCCGCTTGAGCTAAATCCTGAAATGCTAGCAGGCTCAAAGTGTCAGGAGGCTCGGGCGGCTGAAGCTGGGGTAAACCGCCAGCTAACAAGAGATCCCGAGCCGGCATCACGGAGTCAGCAAAATCACTCGTAGAGTAAAATGACGGAGCCACCCAATCGAGATCACCACCAGGCGAAGGCACCTCCGTAGCCGGTGCACATGCCGACACAGCAGAAGCTGTGGACGCCGAAGCAGATACACCTGCAAAAGAAATGCACAACAGAGAGAGCACCGCGAGAGCGCCGATCGCCGGAGTGCCAAAGCCGAAAGGCGGCACACCGCATCCGACAGCACCGGACGGAGCCCGCGGCTTAATCGCGAAAGTACCGTCGGCATAATCCTCGTAGTCGTCCGTGTCATAGCCTGTCAGGTCAGAGGGGTGGACGGCGGCGTGATTCACCGTCTGCACGAAGCCTCCGAACTCACCGCATGTCGCCTCTGTGGTGGTCACCCGCGCCGATTGAACTGGCGCGGGCCGTACATCCTTCGCCTGCGAAACAGGCATAGCAGGGGCCGGCACGGCGGACGCCGATGCCGCCGCACCACCTGCCGGAACCTGCCCCTCCGGTGTGATCCCCGCCGCAGCGGCAGGGCCACACACCAAAGCCGATGCATGCTCCTCAACCGCACTCCCAGGAACAAAGGATGCGTGAGTGTAATGTACCTTCTCTTGGGCGGCCTGAACCTCAGAGGTGAGGGCATCAAGCCGCCGCAAGATGTCCTCGTCGTCGGTCCCGCCAGAAGGCGGAGGCGGCACGCTGAATCCGTAGGCCGCCACGTCGATCCCACCGACGCCGTCCGCGGAGAGCACCGCGGGCGGACCATACGCCAATGCCGCATGCGAGAAGGCCTCCGGCCCACTGTCCGCCGCGTCCTGGAAGACCTGCACGAGCGCCAATGCGTGCAGGCCCTCCGCGTCCTCCTGCTCAATGGGAATGCAGAAAGCCGCGGCCGTGGCTGGTGAGTGTTGGCGACCGCCAAGCGGGCAGTCGCGATACGGGTGATATACTTCACCTTTACCGGCCTTGCGGCAGCGGTGGCACAGCGGCTTCGCTCTCATGCTGTCGCGGTCAAAGCCGACCGCGGGGGGGTTGCCTGCACCCACGCGAAACCCCCTCGGATGCTGCTTCCCCCGATGCTGCGGCTGCGGCTGCTGTCCCCCGCCCGCACGGCCACCTCGCACCAAGGCCTTTAAGGCCGCGATCTCCTCGAGGAGCACCGCGTATTCCGACGACGTGACCAGCGCGGAGGGCTTACCGTCCATCCCCAGCACCTGCTTCTCACGTGCCGACGCCCCCTCTTCCGACTGTGCCCATGCCTGGAAGATGGCCACGACGAGAGCCTGTAGCGAGCGGAGAGTAACTCCGCCGAGGTCACCCGCAAGCGGATAACGCACCTTCACCGCCGCGTAGAAGACCGGGTCGAGGCGGTTGTACAACGAGAGCTTGCGGGTCTCGTCGGTGGGCCGCCAGTCAGGAGCGCGGTTATCCCGCACCAGACGTTGCTCACGAGCCAAGATCGGCTGCGGGTCAACGCCTGCGGGATAACGAAGTGCTGCGTGCTCCTGCTGGTGGCTCTCGCGTAAGAACGCCGGCACGCTCCCCTTGATGATGTCGACGAGAGCCCGACGTCCATCTCGGTCAGCTGAAGAGTCCGTACCCCGAAGCCAGGTGTCGGCCACAGAGTTCCGCTCCACGACGAGGGCCAAGACGTCATAGAGAAGCCCATTCACCTTCTCGATAACCAGAGAGGTGGGGTCGTCGAGGTCAAAGGGGGTCAAGTCCAGCCCGGCGGACTCAAACTCGGTCCGAAGCTGCACCACCAACTCGGAGAGACGGTCGGTGTCGTCAGTGCCACGATAATGATGTTTCTTGGAACCAAGGATATCCTCGCGGATACCCTTGGCCCAAGCCCGATGCAACCTCCCCTTGTAGACCACGTCAACAGCGGCGTGTTGGTCAACAAGATGTTTCCGCAACGCGACAGCGGTGTCGGAGTTGCTGGAAACAGCAGGGGGCACCACAGGTGGAGTGCTAGCGGTCGGAGTGTCCCGAACCGCATCCAAAAGCCGTATAGAGGCGTCCAAGTCGGAGTCCTTCAATAGGCGTTTGCGAGCTCGTGTAGATGTAGCCATACTTCTGAAAGCCAGAGAAAAGATGATGCGCGGTAGCACGTTTGGGTGTTGTGGCGGAAATGGAGAGATGACGTAACGGCAGAACGTGCGGAGCGGCGAAAAGAGCGTGGGGCACTTGCAAAAGTCGGAGTGGTCGAAGGTGTCCGGATCACCAGCCCAAAATACGTAAACCAGCGGGATCAGGGCAGGTAAAACAACGCAAATGAACATTGCCACAACCGAGCAATAGCAACGCGCGGTGCCCATGACTCGCAGCCGCAAAATACGTCTACCGTAAAATCATGTCCAAATCCTAGTCGCACCCAAACGCGCAAGTGCGCACCACCTCTTCAAGCGGCTGCTTAGCCAATCATGGCCAAGATAGCAAGTGGAATGAAAACGTGGATGGGGCCACGACCTACCGGAATATCCAAGTACACTAGATATCAGAAAGTCCCGTACTCGTGTGGATAAACTGTGTAAGATAAATAAACCCTAAGCAAGATATACCCGGAACGGTCTCGGACGGTCTCGGTGTCTAGCCTACCTGTGACACGGCGTGTGTCACAGTACGAACCTACAGATCAGTCAGCAGTCCAGTGTTGGTCCTAGGGATCTGTCATAGGGGCCTGACCGGGACTCCCAGTCAGGGCTGCCTATACAGATTTCAGCACGTGTCATACCTGTCAGACATGTCATACCATGTCATGTCATGTCGAGTCATGTCATATATTATAATGACAGTCGTCAGTACGGTCGACTATGACTGTACATGTCGTCAGATGATAAGTCACGTCATCTGTCATTATTCAAGGAAAGACTTGAATGACACCTGTCATCGAGAGTTCGTACGTCGAACTCGAAGATGGCAAAGCAAGATACATCTTGAAGTAACAAACAAGAACCATCTTTGCTTTAAGCATGTGCGGAACACGCATGCGCAATATTATGGAGCGAACGTATTATTCGTTCTGACGATACTGGTCGTTCAACCAACGTCTCGGGTTCACAACCCAATGGCGGTACCATCTATGCGATGGGAGACGTATGGTATAGATGAGGAAGCGTTGTGCTTCAACAGTATCTTCTCACAGAAGTCATTGCACTCATCCCGCTATTATCTTACGCTTGTGTTGCCGTTCTACAACGCAGCGTTTATTTGTATTTTATATCATATACTAAGGGCTCGCATATCAGCCCGTATCAGATGGTATTCTACTCGTCAAGGCGAGAACGAGAACTCTAGTGTGAGTGCAGCGTAGATATCAAAAATTTTGTATATGCAGGTTGCGGAGCGTGAGCAATAATTGGCGTCGTATCCGCACGAATATTTGATATCGCATATACCTACCGCTGCAATAGCGAAGACAGTGTGCGAGATAATTGTCGCATTCGCAGGATCGCATTCGCAGGATACAGCTGATCGCACATATACTGCACGACAAGGTGTGCATACGGCATACATGCGCGCAGCGATGAGATGTATGCGCATATATGATTCGCAGATGTACATAAATTCGCAAATGAGACGCGGAGGCAGAATCATCAGCGGAATCATTATCCGCGCGGAAATCATCAGCGCGCACTATTACAATTTTCGTGATCGCATCAAATCGCTTATTGTACGGCTATCATATATGTCGATGCGCGCGAGACTGATTCGCAGTTGACAGCATGCGCGTCAATTACATGCACGCGCATGGTTGATTCGCATTTGAAAATTGTTCAGAATGAGATACGGCATAGCAATCATCGACGGATTTATGATCCGCGCATAAGTCAGCATACGTCAGCGCTCGTATCATGCGCTGAAAAATGGCGACGATATATGCTTTTCATCAGCGGCGCGCCCGATTGCATAAATTCATTTGCAGCGTGCTACGATCATCTTGCAATTTTACGATGATGATGTCAAAATGTTGCTATGATCATCTGTACATTACATACTCGCGTCAAAATACTCTGCAAAACAACTGTACACTCACAGGGATATTTTTGATGGATGCATGATGGACATCTGATTATTATACTGCAGCATTTCACACCATATATTGATGACTGCAGAAATATTCAAATTGTCAGCATTTTCATGCTTATTTGCAATATAGTGTGCAAGAGATGTTTATCTGATCTTGCGGTATATGCAGCACACATTAACATGCACACACTAACTTGCAGCACACACTAACATGCAGCACACATTAACATGCAGCATCTGAGTATATGCAGCATTACATCATGTATATATTCTATACTGAGTGACAGCAATATTGTAAGTTGTGCATGCATCATGTTAGCAGATGTTATGTATAAACCAGCTTGATCACGTTAGCAGCTGGAATATATGGCATCATATCACAATGCATCAGACATGCACAAAAGCATACCTGCTGTGCATGCTAACTATATTCGAACCCATATAGTGTAAGGTGCCTGTTCAGTGGTCTTAACACAATAATTAGCTCGTTATGTCCCGGTGGAGTCGAGATACTCTTCAGACCACATATCGTTCTATTGTGGATCACTGAAAGGATTGCTCACCGGAACTATATGTGAAATAGACCAGCAACTCATTATTGTGAATGAGATTATCTCGGAATTACAATAACCCCTAACCTAATATATATCATGCTAGATTCATTCAGTACATGGTATGCTGATTATCATCCTGCATGATAAACTGTCTGGGAATATTGTAATATCCAGAACTTATCTTCCTGTAAGTGTGTAAAAGTGAGCACACACACACACACTGGCAAAAAGTACTAATCAATAAGTACTATACATGCACATACACTGGCATTACTGTATGTATTGATATTCACTGACTCATAGTGAATTGACCAACTTTAATATTCATGCATATGATAATATGGATAACACTCCACAAACACATGTGCGTGTGGAGTGTCAGTGATGGCGATAGATATGGGAACAGAATAATCCAACATGCTGTAGGGCTGGATGGAGAAATCTCCAGACCCGAAGGCATTATACAATGCTCAAATAAGCAGCTGGTCACTGCTGAGCATTGTCCATTCGTCTCACATATCATCGCTGGAGCAACAACAACAAGTACATTGCCTTATGACAATTGATTCAGAATTGATCAGTTCAAATTGCATGTACACTCTCAGATCAGTAACTATATATTGAACTGACAGGAGTTGTTGAGGACAAGCACACACATATATATGTGTTGTGTCAAACTGCTTTGATTATATAATCAAGCAATGTCCTGATATGTTTTAAATAAGAGATATTATTTTGATAAATCTTAGAGCACAGTCATATGCTCAAAACATATCATAGATTGATAAATTATCACTGAAGTGGATAATCCGCTTGTAGTTGATAAATCTATATATCATCAGGAAGTACATTTACTGCCATGGGTTTCAATCAGTAAAACCCAGAAATATGATCAACCTCAGATGTTGATATGCAGAATAATTCACTTTTATGCCATGAAATTTGTCATGTGCAAAGGTAAAGTGATATACAGTGCTTCTGTACTTTGCAGTCCACACACACACAGAGATATGTATATATATATATATATATATAGCCAAAAACGGCCAAAATGGGTAAAATCCGTTTGCGATAGATTTGAAAATTGAAAATCGGACCCTATTTTAATTGATAATATGATTTTATACCTATTGAGGTATGAGAAAATCATAATGACAATAGTCATATCTCGTGTAACACCCTAGATAGCAGGTGTGGAATATGTAGGGGTATACATATTGGCTGTAACGAAATGCGTCAAAATGTTGTACGCATGATTTAAAAATGAAAATTTCGGATTGATTTTTTTTGCTAATATGAATATTTAGCTATCAATAAACAATCCCTGATTTATGCAGCATGTGTAACACCCTGTAACACCCTAAATATTGAATGTGTGTGTCAGAGGTGTAACATACCTACTGAAAACCACGTAACATTCAGTGCGGGTATCAAATGCAGTTTTGCTTAAAAAAGTTTGCAAAAAATTTATACTGCTTTATTTTTACCTATTTTAGGGTTACTGATACCATGTAACACCCTAATCACATTATTGGGAATATGGGTCACTGTAACTTGACATGCCCTAAAATGCCACTATATATTCGATAAACTTCGTGTTTGGCATAAGTATATCATGCTGTAATCGATACAGACATGATGATATATCGGGCAACAACCCTAAAACTGTAACAGATGCTTCCTATAAGGAATGCATACTATTTATGAGGTACAGGCAATTGACAACTGCCTTATATCACACACTTCCTTGAGGGGGGAAGAAGGTGGATATATAT
>LGRX02010731.1:0-18123 GCA_001247695.2 Cymbomonas tetramitiformis
CTGCCAATTATGACATCGGAGCCAACTCTGCCAACTATGACATCGGAGCCAACTCTGCCAACTATGACATCGGGGTCAACTCTGCCAAAATTGGATTCTCTGGATAGTGCGCTGCTCACTGCCATGGACATGGATGAAACAGAGCTTGCATCGATGGATCCCGAAGCGGTGATGCAACGGCCGCAGCCGGCTCAATTTCTGGACCCGACTTTGCTGGCACACATGATGGTCCTGGAGGCCCAGTCCATGCCGACATCAAGCGCGATAGGTATGTTTCGTAGCACAGTACTTGCAGATATGCGATCTTTCTGCGGCCATGATTTGTGCAATTTCGTGAAATTTGCACATGGAGCGGCTGTGCTTAGTGCCTGCTTGTGTTCGCTTTCAGCGCTTTGCGTGCAATAACAGACTGTGTGCACCTGCGGCAGTTCTCCTGCCTTGATGAGGCAACGCGCCTCTGGTGACAAGTGCAAACAGATTGCTTGGAAATGAGGGGTTTCACATCGTGGCATGGAATCAGCGGCTGATCATTTTCCCGTTCGGGCAAAAATAATCATCTTGAGATGCTAGCATACGACTGTACGCATGTCCGCTTCGTTGATGCAAAATTGATTGATTGCCCAGTTGCCATACCCTCCAGTATTGCAACGAGGGTCGGCGGTGCACCACGGCCATCATTGGATGGGTCCGGCTGGAACATGTTTTCTCCAGGCGAATGCACCTTGTAGACTAGGTCGCCGTCTTCTCTGCGGGCTGATGCCTTCTTCCCTCATAAGCATCACCCCTGCATGGACCGATCCTTTCTGTGATCAACCCAGTGCCAGCATGGTGTCCACCTTTGCGTCAAACCTCGCGTCCGCCTTGTGGCAGTTCGTGGAGGACTGCACAGACTCAGCCGATGTTGAATGGAAATCAAGATGGAAAGTGGACCTACGGCATTCCTTGTTGCTGTACCTTGCCTGCGATGCTGTTACAAAAAGAACTGGGCACGGCAGCTTAGTAAATCTCTGCCAATATCCTTCGCCACATACGATGCATTGATTTTATGAATGTGCAGCCTCCTATTCTGAAACCATCCTTCTGTTGCCATTTCCCCCAACAGAGACGCCACATGTTCCTCCCAATCAAGAGGCAGTACACGGCTTACGCCATCTGTTACTCTCGGTGAGTTGACTGCCCGTGCGCTCCCTCGCCACCTCGTGTATCAAAGTGGGTGCCGAAGCCTTTGGTCCACGTGGCGTGGGTACAATCACATGGGTGGGCGCAATCATTTATGCGGCTGCCCACAAGGATTCGCAGGCTGTCTGGTAGCTGGCACATCCACTGCCAAAGAAAGAGCCGCGGGGCCCATCGACCAATGCATAACAGGATGCACCACGGTACGCGTCATCCCGCCACTGTGTGGGAGCTCGTGGTGATGAAGAGTTGCCAGGGAAGGGCAGTGGGGAGGTGACTGCTTCGCCAAACATACTGGTGCAATGTCGCAGGAGCTTCGCACAACGTAGCTCAGCCGCCAAACCGTCACACCGGCTCGCAGGCTCTGGGGTGGGAAATATGCGGAGACACAGCTGGCTGCCAGGGGTTCAGTTTCTGCAGACGGCGCGGATGTACGTAAGTTGCACAGATAAATTGTGTCGACGAGGGTCACTTCAGGACACTGCTCCACAGGCAGTGGGTATCCCGGCTGGTTTATGATGTGGCCCTGGGACCATTAGAGCAGGGAATAGCCAAATACGTGGAACCTGTAGACTGGCCATGGCCAAACGAAGTGGGCTCTGGTCATTGATTGGCCAAACGAGGTAGGCTCTGGTCAATGATTGGTCAAAGGCGATCCATCGGCCTTGCGGGAACCCAGCTTGCGGGAACCCGCTGGATGCAAACTTGGTCAAATCAAAAGTAGTTTTTTTGTGAGGTTCCCAAAGGCCGCGAATTTGGAGCACATAATATCATAGTATCCGAAACGGGCGGTGAGCCGGGCTGTCCGCTCTATTTGGCCGAAGGCTGGCCGATGCAAGTTGTCCTCTCCGTGGCCGAACATTCGTGAATGATATCCCTGAGTTGGAGAGCTCGGTGGCTGCTCACATCACAGGCCAGATAGATGGTAACGGACCGTACAGGGTGGTTCAGTGCGTTTGCGGGGGAGCTTAGGTCTCAAACAGATGATGTGCGCAGAGGTTTTGATTCGTACAAGTATGGATCTGATTGGCAGGGCCGTCTTCTCTAGCTTCTTATTCAGGCGGCTTTTCTTGGTATCGTTGGTATCAGATGTCTCATGGATTGGCGCAAGACCAAGCACATGGCACGTGTCAAATTGGGCTGTGAGCAAATTAGGGGTGGTATGAAGGCTCTCCACAAATGCTTGGTGGTTGCAAGGTGGCTCGAGCAGCTCGAAGGGTGGAGGAAAGACGGCTTTGCTGGGATAACTTCAGTCGATCAGTGGGCAAGCTGACCAATCACATGCAGGCGCCTCAGGGGGGATTGATTCGAGGCGTTCAATGATCAGCGTGTGTGTGCTGAGCCGTTCTGCCGGGGGACTGGTGGTTGACAGCCACGTTATGGGGTGCTGACATCTCGTTGTGAACGGGGACGGCCACTGGAATGATTTGGATGATGGGATTGTGGCTGTCCCTGTGGTACCCTTCTGACGGGTACTGCCTCTTTGAGGGCGTCGGGGATTCGTCTGCGGCTGGCTCTATTTATGTCCAGTGCCTTGAGGCTTTTTCACCTGCCGGGGGACTGGTGGTTGACAGCCACGTTATTGGGTGCTGACATCTCGTTGTGAACGGGGACGGCCACTGGAATGATTTGGATGATGGGATGTGGCTGTCCCTGTGGTACCCTTCTGGCGGGTACTGCCTCTTTGAGGGCGTCGGGGATTCGTCTGCGGCTGGCTCTATTTATGTCCAGTGCCTTGGGGCTTTTTCACCTGCCGGGGGACTGGTGATCGATACCCACTTTATGGGGTACTGGCATCTCGTTGTGAACGGGGACGGCCACTGGAATGATTTGGATGATGGGATGTGGCTGTCCCTGTGGTACCCTTCTGATGGGTACTGCCTCTTTGAGTGCGTCGGGGATTCGTCTACGGCTCGCTTTTTGGGAGTGTCTTGGATTCGTCTGACGCTAGCTCCCTCTCCGTGTACAGTGCTCATGGTTATTACACATGCCGGGGGACTTGCGTTCTTTGACCTTGATATGAAGTACTGGCGGATCGCTGTGAACGGGGACGGCCGCCGGGTGGAAGTGGGTTTTGGGAGGCGGTTATCCCTGTGGTGCCATTCTGGCGGGCACTGCCTCTTGGAGAGCTCGGTAGATTCGTCTGTCGTGCTGCGAGGAGAGGCAGAAGGTGGTGATGTACAACTTCTGTGTTCTCCCTTGAATTTTGTGGGGAGCACTTAGGTGCCCGCATGTTTCCTTTTTTGACATGGGGTGTCCATGCTGTGTGGTGTGACTGCATTCATGACATAACCATGGACCAACAGGTCCCATCCATCGACCGGGAGCCACTGGGGGGCATGCCAGCAGGGTCCGCTTACTCCGTTACCCAGAGACCAACAATTGTTGGGCGATGATCGGTCACATCGTATCATCCTTCCATGCTGCCTTGCATCTGGGTTGGGAATATGTATGAGTTTGTGGTATCTTGTCACGGCCCCGCCCTGCTCTTGATTTGCTGTTCACATCCACTGGGATGATGATGGGCTGGCTTTTGTTGGCCGATCTCATGCCGCTCAGTGTGCTGAGCCGTTCAGTTAATGTATTGAGGTGCGTATGTGCGGCAAAGTTCGATGAACGTTTCGTATGTGCTGAGGCGTTCGATCAAAACATCAAGGTGCGTGCGTGCTGAGGCATTTGATCCCAGGCTCGGGTAGTTAGAACCGCAGAATGAAATTCCGATGTGGTGTGGTATTAAGGAATCGACGTTGCAGAAATGTCGGCGTGCAACGCTAAACATACACAGGTACGGACAGGGGGTTTGGCTACAATCATGGCTGGAAGGGAAAGCTGAACCAGGCATGACTAGCTGCCTCCATGCATGCACGTTTCAATTCAGCAATCAGTTGTATGATGACGCACCTTGTGCTGGTGCATCGATGGGTGCAGGCTTCGGGTGTCATTCCTGAGAGACCTGCATCGGCGTTGGGCAGCCAAATGGCAGCGCAGCTCCTCAATCGTGGGAGTTCATCCGATGGAGCTTCGATGCTGGGAATTATCTCCACCGACACTGCCAGTCAGCTGAGTGTGCCCCAAGTCCACGCCATCGTGAGCAGCATGAGCCAGGAGCAGGCAGTGGCTAGACACCACGCAATGCCGTACAACAATCAGGTTGACATTGGCAACTCGATAGGTACAA
Source organism: Cymbomonas tetramitiformis (assembly GCA_001247695.2). NCBI lineage: Eukaryota > Viridiplantae > Chlorophyta > Pyramimonadophyceae > Pyramimonadales > Pyramimonadaceae > Cymbomonas > Cymbomonas tetramitiformis. The sequence continues at coordinate 4,355 of LGRX02010731.1, forward strand.
CCAGTGCTGGCATCCCAGATGCTATGGCAAGCAGCACGGCGCATATGCCAACTGCCGCCATGTCAGGCATGTTGGCACATGCAGGTGGCATTGCGCCCCATGCAGTAAGAGCTGCAGCAGATGACCCGAGCATTGTTGCGAATGTGGCCAGAAGTTTCCCTGAGTTGTTCCCAATGTTCCGAGCAATGTTCCCGGATCATGGTGTCTTGTCCAATGCGCTACCACCTACTTCTCAGCCAGCTTCGGGCCATGAAGCTGGATTGTATACCCATCCTGGGACCGGACTTGCAAATCAGCCTGAGAGCCATGCGTTCACTCCTGATTTTCCTTCCCTATATTCTTATATGGACGTTGAGCGTAAAGAAGAATGATATCCGGGCGTTACAACTGACAGCCCTGTAGTCCCACCTACAGCACAAGGGCAACTATATCCATCAGCAACTAATCATCAACGGCCAATGTAGAAACGTGGTTATGCTGTGTACAGTTTTGCACACTATTCTCACAGACTCGATGGAGCTATCCAATCTGTGGGCAAATCTGTGGGTAGAGCATGCATAGGTCAGTGTAAAAGCTGTCGATTACTTCCGCTGGCCGCATTCGACCTTCCGAGCTCGTCCCACAAGCCGCTTGACCCTTTGTGGCTTCCTCGCATGCAGTCCAGAAAATGTTTCTGTCATGAAGCAATTGGCAGCCTGGTGGACGACTGGACGTCAAATTATGGAACCATACCTTTATTGTCCTTAGATCGGCGATTGCGCCGGTAACATAAATTAGCTACTTATACCGCATTATGGGGGGTCAACCTCAATAGCGTGGGAATGCGGATATCCTTGATAGGCACATACTTCTAAAGATTTTTCCTGAACTTGACACAATACGCAATGAGGTGCTTTTCGTATTTGCCATCATATGATGCCACCACTATGTGATAAAGCGTGCATACCAATCGCGTGAATTTGCCTGCGTCGCTTATGATCACCATTCTGACAGCATATCGCAATCAGAAGTCGTGCTAGACATCAGCTGCGTATAAGCAGATAGGGATTCAAACATACTTGGCATATGCAGTGTACCATCTAGGCACACACCTTAACGGTGCGACTACCCTAAGTTCATCGTGGGGCTGCTCTTTTTTTACAGCATCGCGAATGGAATAATCAGATGAAATATATTGTGAGGCGAAGTGTACATGTGCTCGCTAAATGCATTATTGAGTCATCATGTTGAAATCAAATTTTGGCATGAGCCATCTAGAACGCGACTGAAAACGAGGTTTATAAGTCTGCGAAATTTTCAAATAATTAACCACCTTAAATATTTTGTGCCACTTGGAGCGTAATATGTTTAAAGCTATGCGTGCTAGTTCCTTATGCGGGTCCTTCAGCAATGATGTGCTGAGACAGTGGTGTCAGTAAGAGGTACAATAACTTCTGCTCAAGGTTATGTAAAATCTTTGGGAACAAAATATGCAGACTGTCGAGGTGATGACGCAATTACAACTGGCTCTGTCATTGTCAGACTGGTCAGGATGTCAGGGTCATCAATATTGAAGCCTGGTGCAACGTCAATCGCGTATGCTGTGACACGGCTGGCGCCGATTCACCACGGTAGTTGGAGATGGTATTTTAAGGTGTGCATCATTTACGCGATGGTCATTCTCAGGCTCGTGTGTTGCATCAGGATTCTCGGCAAGTTGCGCAGCCTGGAGGTCAGAAAAATATCAATGTTGCTCGACAGGGTGTATATCGACATCGCTCAATAAAGCTTATCATCTGTGGTTTTCCGATCCACATAATAACACAGGAAAAAACACTCCGAGTATGCTGCATATCTGTAGGGATATGCATACAACAGTTCTATGCTCCTAAGGGTTTGCAGAAGCAGGGGGAAGCGTAGAGAACCGCACAAGGCCGGATATGCCCTTCGGCAAGTAGGAACGTCTCCAAATGTTCCCGCATTAGACGCAATTCCTCCGCGGACTTATTGCAGAAATGCTGGCAAGCGAGGCGGTCCCTTCTCGGTAGCCTTGGGCTCTAGATGAAGTGCGCCTCGTACATGTTGTCGCTATGCACGCAGCTTATCCAACTATGCAAATCAACTTGTTCGGAACGCAGAGATGTTCCGCCGGTTATTTCGGATACAGCAGAAGTTTACCAACTGTCGATCAGCTTTCAATCAAGAGAATGATACGCACTGGGAATTACACATATTTTTTGTAGAGACTTCGTTGTTGATGGACGCACGAGCTCTCAACGTGGTGGACAGTAATGTGTGTGTTGCAGTGTGCGCCCCCACCGGACTTGCTGTGCAGATTAAGTGGGACCGATTTATTATTTTGATTAAGAGACTGGATGCTTTTTATACTGCCCGTGGACTGAAAACCGATGTGATGTTTCTGCTGCACGCACTTGCGGGCCGACTCTTTGCCTGGTCCCGTCTTATTACCCGTGACTATTGGATTGCCCTTCACACAAAGCAGGATGCACTGCGCTTCTGCTTCTCCCTCACCTTTGAGCTTTTTGCGTCACCGCTAGATTTTAATCTTGACTGCAGTGTTTTCTTCATTCGCAGAAGACGTTATCTTCGGTGCGCTTGAAAACGGTTATAGCTGACCGTGGCACTTCTGCGCTCTGGGAAACCGCCCGATCTACACAATGGAGCATATCAGACGCTCAATCCTACACGCTATATACTCAGTGAAGACGTCTAGGAAACCTGTGCGGGTGGTCCTTGTGGTGCCGTACTGGGACGAGTGGGATGAGATTGACGGGGTTAAACTGATATGCCTACTGATGAAGAAAAATAAGTTCGCGTTTCTGGCTCCCCAGGGTGCCCTCAGCTTTAAGAACCGGTAAACGGGTGCGCGGTTTGAAGTGAGTATCCTGCTGATTCAGAACCGGGCTGTCGCAAAAATAAAACCCGTGACGCAGCAGGGACTGGCCAGGGCGGTGAAGGCTTTCGGGGCAGCGACTGGCGACAGAGGTGTGGTGTGCTAGGACAACACACGGTGTCATGCGCGGATGACTCAGCAATGTCATACATGCCAGAAGTGTCATACGCGCCTTACAGCATTAGCGCCCGAGACCCCTGTTGAGGAAGAGACCCCCCTTATATGGGAGTACACAGTACCACTGTACTGTGTAATAATGTGACATGTAGAATACTGGCACATCATACTGCATGATAATGTAGTACAAGCATATGATAGGTTGATGAGACTTGGCCATGCTGACTAGGATTACCTCAGAGAGCTGAGTGAATAAGTAATGGCCAAGGCCAAAGAAACAGTTGAGATTTCTAGAGTAAAAACAGCCGCATGGCAAAAGTCAAATATGATACCTAATTCTTACATGCAAGTATATGTAGTAAGTCTAGACATAGCAGTCCTATGTCTAATAAAGAGCTGACCTAGCAGTACCTAGGCAGTTAGTCATTATATGCAACTACATAAGAGGCGTGTCCAGGGGGCATCACCTCTATATTCACCGGTATCCTCTGTACTCCTCTTGATATTTCCCGGTATTTCCCAGTATTTGCGGACGCCTCTTATGTAGTGAGCACACCTGGTCATCTCCGGCACGCACCACTGGTCACCTACTGTTATTCTGCGTTGGTCCTTACTGTGGATTTGCATGGGTCTTGCAGGTGTCATGCAGATGTCCCCTTATAAATAAAATCTTTTGCGTCTTTGCCCGAAAATGTGACGAAAATGAAAAAGGTGGCAGATTGGGTCATATTATGGTTATGTATAAGATAATGGGAATATGACCCAAAGTGCCACCTTTTTGATTCATCTGATTTTTCACCGCGTTCACACGCTGTTTTGTATCAGAAATTTGTGAAATATATTTTAGATTTTCTGAATTTGAAAAGGTGGCAGATTGGGTCATATTATGGTTATGTATAAGATAATGGGAATATGACCTAAAGTGCCACCTTTTGATTTTGTTGTGATTCATCTGATTTTTCGCCGCGATGGGCACGCTGTTTTGTATCAGAATTATTGGAATTATATTTTAGATTTTCTGAATTTGAAAAGGTGGCAGATTAGGTCATATTACGGACTATATATAGATAATGGAAATATGACCTAAAGTGCCACCTTTTGATTTTGCTTGTTCGCCGCGATGGGCACGCTGTTTTGTATCATTTATGTATTTTAGATTTTCTGAATTTAAAAAGGTGGCAGATTAGGTCATATTATGGATATATATAAGATAATATGAATATGACCCAATCTGCCACCTTTTGATTTCGCTGTTATGAATCGCGGTTCTATCCATGGGGTATCACCCAGGTTATTTACGGGAAATATTTTTATTGTTCACCGCAAATTATGTAGATAACGGCACAACTTCCCACGTTTCCCAATTGATATCTAAAAAATCCCCCGAAGAAATTACGGGCTTGGAGAAACAGGAATTAACTTCAAGAAAAATCTAATAACATTGTTTGGAAAATTTTGATACAAAGAAGAAATACTAAGCTCCAAATTATTCTCTCCAATTAAATTTGTAGATGCAACTAATGTATCTCTCTCCGCTGCTATTGTAAAGAAACCTAAACCTTCACAAATCAAAACATAGTTGTCTGCAATGTTCTCATTCACAGCTGTATCAGCGTGTTGAATTTTGAAATTAGCTACTGGAGAACCGGTTTCAGCACCTGCCAACTGAAATTCACACAATACACCAAAAGTATTTGAAGGGAATTTCAATATTCGAGTACCTTGACCAGCTATAGGTTGTATTCTAGGAAAATTAGACATATCAAGATTTTCATATTGTAAAGTTTTTGTTGTTAACTTATTGCAATCTATATCATTACAACCTATTACATCACCTTTCATATTGATTCTAAAAAATTCATTTGATGTTATAACAGGTCGTTTACGAAACTCCAAAGCATACACTGAATCAACTTCTGATAATTCAACCAGTGATGTATTCAAATCTATAAATGTTGAATCAGTAGATTTTGACCCTTGTAATTCTAAATTTGTCTTGGAACCTAATTGTACAACGTTGACAATTCCACCATTGATTCTTGCATCTCCATCTACTTCTAAACCGGAAATTTTTACACTTGCCCCAGCGGTTGCCGGTTCCAAAACATTGTTTCTTTCGGTCCATTTTGAAGTTTGTACAGGATTATATGTTTGACCATTAACGGTATCACATGTTAAATTCTTACAAACTAAACTTTGTCCAAAACTTGACATATATCATATGTACCTATTTAAATTTCACGCGGTATCGTTTAAAGTGTTTTATATGTGAAATACCTAACAATCCTATAGCGTTAGGATAAACCAATACCGAGCCTTCTGTGACTTCACCGGTCGCTGGTAATATTAACAGACTATTGGGGATAGGTGAACCAGTATGCATGTTTTTAGACGGTGTTTTTCTGTTACTATTCTCGGTTTATAGACGACGGGTGACCTGCCACGTCATCATAACGCGCAGTATAATGCAGACACGTGGCAGCCACGTAGGTTGCGGTATGCGTTTATGCGGTACGGTATGCCTTCATTATGCGGTTTGCCATTGTGGTTCGAGTGATCATCGAGCAATCAACGGAGAGAGATATCTTTTTGGATTGGGTGTGTTCATAAACACAAGCCCCGCGTCAAAAAACGCGGCTATACAACTATCATCACACGGGTATTGTTGCATGAACGGTGTATATTCGTTTAATTACAAGTAGAATGTTTGCTAGTGTTAGTAGTGTTACAATATATATATGTCGCAAAAGCCATAAGTCAGCTGGTCGTACAACATATCATAGCGTTACTATTACATTGCAAAGTACGTAAGTTGCTACCAGGCAAGCGATCTCGAATTAGTTAATTCCACGCCTTTCAGACGCCGGAAAGTAATGGTCTACTAATCTATCAGCTCCCAGTATACTCCGTCTTCGTCGTCCATTGCTTCCTCGCACATGAATATTTCGTAAGAACAACGCATACACGCGAAATGTTCGGTATGCTCATTTATCGCAACAAGATGCGAACCAGCATTAAACCATATGCGAACGTTTGCAGGAAGGTCACAATAATCGCATTTCATGACGAGTTTGCCTGAGCGTGGTCAGTTGTTAGTTGCTAGTGTCAAGCTGGGGTGGCACGATGGTGAGCGTAAGCAGCAAATGAAGGCTAAGTAAGAGGTATTGAGCTTTTATACCTGCTCAACTAAGGCAATCGCAACTGATACAGTACTCGTCGAAAGGTGTCGTTTCGTCATTCTGGTACCAACAGACCAATAGGCGTACAACGTCGACTGGAATAACCATTAATCGCGGAGTCATCCACGCTTCACCCCGTGCATATTCAGCGCGATCGGGATAGCGTTCCGGCTCTACCAATTCAAAAAACAGATAAAACCGAGTTCGTCGGGTAAAGCGCCACATAGCCCATATCAGATCATGCCTGTGAGGCATCGGCGGGCGGCGGAAAGGGCGGTTTGCCATCGTTCTCAAAGTCCACTGGTGCAAATTGCATTCGGGGCATGGTCGGTGCTCCATCTCATGGCGATTAATGGCATCTACATCGATACTGGCACGATTCCGATGCACACCAAACCTTAACACTGAAGGCATCACGAGTTTGTAGAGGCGCGTCGCTCACTCTCTGGTAGGAGGTGGCAGGGGTGGCACGATGGTGAGCGTAAGCAGCAAATGAAGGCTAAGTAAGATGAATTGAGCTTTTATACCTTAGTCGGAGTCGGAGTCGGACAGCAACTGTGGGACTTCGGTATCCTGCCAGAACTCGCAATCCGCGCCAATCTTGGGCCAACATTTGTCCGCGCCAATCTTATCTTGGCCAATCTTATCTTGGCCAATCTTGTGATTGTTGGTTTCATCCTATTGGTTTGCGGCATTTACCTTGAGAGGCCCAAGCCCTCCTTGGCAATATTTAAATCGCTTGAGGCCTTTAGGAGGATCATTTTCCATTTCTTCCTGGAAGACACACCGCTTCATCTTTGCATTATCAAGAATGGCGGATACTCATTACGTCCTGTTTGGGATTGTTCTTCCTTACATTCGGAAAATGCGTCAATTGCGTGAGGAATACTTTGTGCAGGCATGGGTCGAAGAACGTTTTTTGTGGGCGTTGGAAGAACAAGTTTTGACGTTTTCGGGCATGTTTGGTGATGTTTGGATGCCTGTAACTTTGGCTCACTATTTCTATGAATTACGTGATCTGCTCGAAGTCGATTGGGGGGATGTTCGTGATTGGGGAAATTTCTTGCAGATATTCCCTACCTCCAACTTTGAAGCCCCATATTACGACGATGAAGGGTTCCATTGGCAAGGACCTGGCATGTCAAACAACTTCAGATTCCGGCTAGACTACATCGATTTCGACGACTTCAAAAAACGATGGCTTCGTGAATATCATTGGGCCTGGTACAACGGCTTTTACAACGAGCATGCAGATCCTCAATGGATCTACCCGTCGCGGTACGAGTTGTCTATGAGGCCTGCCTGCAGTCGATGCCGACGCGTTGATATGGATCTTACCCGTATTGGCGACGGGTACATCTGCACTGACCTTGTCGACTGTCGGCGGATGACTCGTCTTGATTTGAATTGATGGTCGAATCTCAATCGGTGGCTTTAGCCACCACCCATCTATTCTAGAAAACAATTCTTCTCGATGCGGGCAACAAAAATATCATAAGTCACGTGTATGGTACAAGCAATGGTATAAGAACCCCGATCTTCACATTTTTTATAATCATTGTATGTTACATTATTACATTATTACATTATTACATTATTACATTATTCAAGAACTGTGCTTTGAGAACCGCAATCATGGCAACAAGCCCAGGTGTATAAGCGAGCATAAAATATATTGTCATCTCCATCATAGGTAACTTGATTGCGAAATCAGCCGTTGCACCAGGCCATGATCGCTTGCAACGACACGGAAACTTAGGTCCCATATTATATAGATTTCGCACTTGTCGGGCACATCCGTGTAGACGGTCAGCGATTGTAATTCTTCACGTCTAGTCGAAGGTGTTGTCAGTAAGACCTCGATTGTGCTTCGTAATGCTAGCTACACTTCTATAGGTGACCTCTGTGCCGCATCTGAAAAGGAGAAAGTGGCCGTGGGCTGTCATCAGACGGGTGGCTCTCAGAATGGTAGGAGGTGGCCGGGGTGGCACGATGGTGAGCGAAAGCAAGAAATGAAGGCTGTGTAAGAGGTATTGAGCTTTATGTATACCTTAGTCGGAGTCGGAGGACAGCAACTCTGGGATTTCGGTATCATCGGTATCCTGCCAGAACTCGCAACTCGCGCGGTCGACACATATGTATCGATGTGGGTAAGTCACTCGCATAACAAGTGAATCTGACCTTCCGCAATCAGCGCAACAGGGCCGGTCGTATTCACGATCATAGACGAATTCGTTACCATCAGCGTCATAGTCAAGGAGGTTGCGAAACCAACCGTTGCACCAGGCCCAATGGTGATCATATAACCACCGTCGGTGGAGTTCGTTAAAACTGCGATACAAATTCATACCGGAAATCCAGCTAGTCCGATTAAAGTAGGACGCCTCATTGACTCTCAAGCCGCCGACGTCGTCGTTCACAATTCTCCGAGGATGAAAAAAAAACCGCGCAAGTGTCACAGGAAACACAATGATTTCTGAGGTAAATGTGCCAGGGATATCGGGGCATGTAATGCGTACTCGTGTTTCAAGGGCCCACAGAAATCGTTCTTCTACCCATGCGTGCAAAAAGCATTCCTCGCGGGAACGGCGTCTTTCCCGGATGGCGGGAAGCACAAAACGGAAAAGGACAATGTAGTAGTCTGGCATCTGGGTGTGTCGCTCACTGGTAGGAGGTGGGGTCTATCGTGAGCGAAAGCGAGAAATGAATGCTGATGAAGATATAGGCAGGCTTTATAATGCGTGACATTTTACAAACCAACGTAAGACATGTTACATAAAAAGTACAAATCTCACCCTACTATTGTCAAAAGGTCATCTCACAATGACACAACCTCGTTGCATATCGAAGTCTATGTGTTATTCTTATTGTTATTATTCTACGTGTGCCTCTTCAAAGTAGCCAATGCACCGCGATGTGTGTGCGAGGAGCTTGGTGTCATCATCTGCGGGCACACAGAATTCACAGGTGGATAAGAATTTGTGGCCAGCATGATAGCAAGGCAATCCTGCTCAAGAAAGACATATACCTGGCCATCATTCGAGATCGAGATAATCGAGCATATGCTTAGGATATGGCGGCCAAAGCGTGCTTAACATATGGCGGCCAAAGCGTGTCAGACGAAACCAAGGACGGATTGGTTCTAACTCCAAGGCTCGACGCCACACGGGGTCGTGCCTCTCATCAAAATGTTTATGCCACATAGGCCTGTTATACTTCCTCATACACTCTGGGCATTCGCCGTTTTTGATTCTAGCAATTGCATCGCTATGTGCTTGCCTTCTCCTATCGTGCCTCGCACGGATGAAAGGCAGAACAATATCAAACAATACACGTTTCGGATCAACCGTCAGTTTCATTCGCTGTGCGTCCATGTTCTTGAAATGTTGGTAGGAGGTGGGTGGATGGTGAGCGTAAGCAAAAAATGAATAGGGATGCATAACACGCCGAAACACATACCTGGCCATCCATCTTTACTGGCTTCTATGGTGTCATCATCTGCGGGCACACAGAATTCACAGGTGGATAAGAATTTGTGGCTAGGATGATAGCAAGGCAATCCTGCTCAAGAAAGAAAGAAACAAAGAAACAAAGAAACAAAGAAACATATACCTGGTCATCAATCGAGATTGTCGGGGTGAAAATTCGGGTGACTCTGCAGTTTTAACAGATGGCGGCCAAGGCGTGTCAGACGAAAACGGGGACGGATTGGTTCTAACTCCAAGGCTCGACGCCACACGGGGTCGTGCCTCTCATGAAAATGTTTATGCCATAAATCGTTCCATCGATTCTTGTCCTCCCAAAGGTCAAAATACTTCCTCATACACTCTGGGCATTCGCCGTTTCTCATTCTAGCAACTGAATCCCTTTGCGCTTGCCTTCTCCTATCGTACCTCGCACGGATGAAGGGCAGAACAATAAAAAACAAAACATGTTTCGGATCGACCGTCAGGTTGATTCGCTGAGCGTCCATGTTCTTGGAATGTTGGTAGGAGGTGGGTGGATGGTGAGCGTAAGCAAAAAATGAACAGGGATGCCGTGAAAGCAAGTTTTATATGACCATGCAGACATGTGGTGTTTGTTCCATCCATGTGATACGCGTTCCCAAGGATTCCTTGGGCGTCCGAACAATCTGAGTGCAAGGAAAATGAACTAGGTAAAATGAGTGCAAGGAAATCAAACGTGGTAATACCACGATAGTTCAACATTAGATATTCACAATATATACTATTGTTTTACAACTTCTATATACAAGTTCATCGGACTGATCGAGTTATTCACACATCTGGTCGTCATCATCGGACAAGGACGACAAAGAGGCTTCCTCGTCCGAACTCTCACCCTCTTCAGCCTCCGCGTTCTCTTTATCCTCTTTATCCTCTTTATCCTCTTTATCCTCTAATGGCATGATTGCGTCGCGCAGTAAGAGTTTGGGTGTTCTATGCTCGGGCGGCTCAAAGCTCTTTGACATGTCGCTGGCGATGACTCGTTTGACCAACAAGTCATATTGCTCACCCGGGATCCATCGCTGTGTGCTTGCATTGATCTTTCGGCGCTCCTCTTCCGTGTCCCAGTCCCATGCTACTAATACTTCGCTTGGTGTATACGGCGCCACCTGCTTGGTACGTTGATGCAGCCGGAAACTTTCAGGTTTCGATGCCTTCTCCTTCGAAAGCCGGGAGTCTGCATTCTGGGCCTCCTTTTGGGAGGCGCTCGTGAGCTTAAATGTACCACAAGTCAACCACCGCAAACATTTTTCTCCTGCACCAGAAAGAAGATAAAGAGATATTAGATTGACATAAAACGTTGTGATGTTAAAAGCAGGTTGCGCGCGCAATCACATCAACAAACATTTCTCACCTTTCTCATTTAGCAGCTGCTCTTGTACCTCACAAAGGTACAGATATCTCGACCATCCTCGGCTCCTTCCCAGAGCGATACGAAACGGGTATTCCGTCCGGGCAGTCTTCTCGGATTCGGGAGCAATCAACACAGCCATGCTACCTTTCTTCATCTTGCTGTAGCTCACATCGTAGTCCGGGTCGTCAGTTTCTCCCAGAATGTATTGCGCAAGATGATCTCGAGCTCGTCTTCTAATGGTATTTTTTGTGCCCCGATGTAGATAGGACGAGGTACTGGGCGCACGTGAACCGCTACGGAGTCCCGAAGGCCCTGCACGTAATCAGCCAGTTGTGCATCCGTGTATCCACGTTCAATATCATTCGTATCAGCCATTGGCTCATCGACAATCAGTACTTCCGCATCTCGCCCGTTCGCGCTCAAAGCACCCGAAGGAACAGGCATCATGGGTCCAGTAACCTCAAAGGGAGCCTCGTGCAGCACCCACAATGTCTTCTCTTTCAGTTCGAACGTTCCTGCCGCAATGTCACGTTGCATTTGAACATACCCTTCAAGAAAAGTATTTGCGCGCTTGGCTAGAAATTGAAGCCGCTCCGCCTCCTCGGTGGTTGCGACATCTGCAAAACATAACCCGAGAAACTAAGAAGGCCACTTACATTTGAAATATGACAAATCAAATCGTAATCGCTAGCAGTGCAGTGCTTACCTCGAATGCATAAGCAAAGATTCCTCTTGCATTGAACGACAAGATCCTCGATCTCTTTCAATGGATTGCTCGTAGACTTCCTGGAAGTCGCAAGCTGCTTCGCTTGTTTCCGTGCGCTCAATTCGTTAATGGATTTAGGCTCGACAAAGCATGGTGAGCCCTCGGGCAGGCTGCTCTTAAATACCTTCACCCCACCTTCCTTTGGAAGCCAGACTGGATCGAATGAATAACGTTTCGCCTGCACTAACACGTCGCCTGTGGGGCCAGAAAAAATCTTGAAAGCATGTTGGAAGCTGACATCGCGCACTTCGTTATAGCATCCATGCATCCAGTCCTTGACATCGTGCACCTCATCGATCAGTTGACATTCCGGAACTACTCCATCCTTAAAGCAGTTCCTAGCCACCTCCATCAAATGCTCGATGTCCCAAACGTTCAGCCTCCTCAAAGCCACAGAAAACCTTGAAAACATCTGATCGATATTTTCGTGTGTATGTCCCACGATCAGATAGTTGATCTTCACCTTGCGGAATACCCCACGTTTGACCAGCATGGCACAATAAGCAATTAAGAAGTGGCTCTTATTGCTGCTTACATTGTCCAATTGTAGATACAATACTTCCGGTAACGGATGCCCACCCGATCGTCGATGCTCATGAACTCGTGCTACTGCCCGCTGTATGACGTTCGCAAGATAGTTCGAGTTGTCAGAGTAGTTATGACTGAAATTGAATTCCATAAAACGACCGATGCCTTCGATGAGTATCCCCATGCAGTGGGTATCTATCAATGCCTTATTGTCTTTGACCCAAGAGGGCATTCGACGAAAGTGAGGCAATTGTGTGGTACGTTGTGTCATGCCATCGATGATCATGGTAGTATATTTCCACCACTTCGCGTTGCCTTTTGCTGCGCTGGATTTCTGAATGTGTTTGTAGTACTTCTCCCGTTCAGCCCTTGCATCCAGTCGATGAGCTTGCAAAAGATTTTCGATTCGTACTGCAACGCAAACACATTCAGGTAAGTGGTCACGTGTATGAACAAGCAGTGTTTTCTTTCTGAACATACCTCTCATGAACAAGAGTGGGTTTTCTTTCTAACATACCTCTCATTTCGGCCGGGGCGACTTGCTTGTGAAGCTTTGCGGTCGAGCAGATCTTGCACTCCGAGAACTTGCAAATCTTCGGACACTTAAGCCACTTGAAGTGTTTTCTCCAGATCGTATACCAATATGGCTCACTGACCTTGAATCTCTCAGAACCAAAGGCTGGAAGCTCTTCGATAAACTTTTCGTAGACGTCAAGCTTTGTCATTCCTTGAGGCAGATGTGTTTCTTTCTTGTCCGGTTGATGTTGACCTTGCTCTTTGGCAATCTTCTGCAGAAAGGTTTTCGCTGCTGAAACCTTTAGAGAGTTTTTTGGAATATATGACAAGCCCTGTACTTGCACTTGTTTGCTGTTTCCGTGCAGCCTGAAAAGGGGAAAAATGTATATTATTATCATGAATCTGATGCAAAGAATGGGAGCCTACAGGAAAACTGTAAATTGGTTTACCTGTTATGTTTTCTTCCGGCAAATAAATCCTTTATTAGCTTCGTCAACCGTCCATGAGATATCGGCAAACATTTCTCATAAAACTTGCGACACACACGCTGAGAGCCAATGGCAAATTTGAGAACTGGTGCATCTTGATCTGAAAAGTCGGACGACTTTTTAAGGGTAGATATGATCCATTGTCTCTGCATTCCTTGAAGACTTTTCTCTTTAGGAGATGCCACGTTCAAGGTCAGAATTCAGAGCGAAGATCCTTAACGTCTTGTTTAGAAATATTCGACGAACATAACCTCTTACAGCGACATGAGAAATTGAACACGTCATTCAACGAAGAGGGTAACAGTAAGTCCTGCAACCGAAATGCATGCAAATTAGTTTTTTTCTAAAGTCGCCAAGCTGAAGGGCGACTCATCCGCGGATGAGTCGCCCGCTGGAGTCGGCGCGCTGAAGGCGACTCATCC
>LGRX02010732.1:0-12770 GCA_001247695.2 Cymbomonas tetramitiformis
TCATTCGGTACATGCGAGAGGTGATCATCAAGGAGTACTTTGAGAAAAGGGGGATTCCGAAGCCAATATTTATTCACGAATGGGCGGATGGCTGTGCGGGGCAGAACAAGTGCGCGGCGGGATTCGCGGACGTGGGACACAGCAAAATGGAATGGTCGCTGGGGATTCCTTGTCAGCGGAACTTCTTTGAGACGGCGCATGCTAAAGGGGAGCAGGACGGAGCGGGGGCACACGTGAAGCATGCAGCGGCGGTAGCGGTAATTTCGGAGGGTGACAAATGGTATGGGAAGATCTTGTGTGCGGCCGATCTCTATGCTTTTTGTGTGGAGAGGTTGCGCACACGCGCGGACACCAGCTACACGAAGTCGAGGGCCGCATTCAATCAACGATTTTTTTATCTAGTTCCCGAGGACGCGACGAAAGAGGTGGCGGGAGTTTGTCGGCGGTTGATCACACGGCGCGCATCGCATACAAATCTTTGGAGCGCACTTTGCAACTGCATTCGGTGCGATCGGGCGTGGAGGGGAAGTTGCTGGTGCGCGACAGGACATGCTATTGCGTGTCATGCTATGCAGAATGTGTGTCGTCCATGCCGACGTCCGAGAACTGTTTGGAGAGCTCGCATGTGGATTTGTGGAGGGAGGTGGAATTGACGCCCGCAACGGGTGCGGACGCGGCAAGGGTGCGGGAGTTGGTGGATGAGTATGCGAGTGATGTGAGTGTAGCGGTGCGGCGCGGATGCATCATCGCGGTCCACCGAGACCCGGCGGACCGCACACACGCCTACTACTTGGTGAAGGCGTTATCCGCCGTGACGGAGGTTGGACCTAGGGGGCGCCGAGATGACTATGGGCAATATTTTGCCCCGGGAGAATTTGTGGTTTCGGGGAGGTACTTTGAATGGGAAGATGCCGATGTGAGAGATGACTACATACTAGACACAAGTAAAAAGTGTTTGATCTCTTGTGAAGCCGTGCGTGCAACCGATGTGCGCCTAGTTAAAAGAGGGGATGTGTACAAGATGCCTGCTGCCGAGCATGAGCGCGTATTATCACTGTTGTAATTTTTGCATTCAAATATATAGTATGAGATTTGGCATTCACAATGCAATAATGATAACATTTTTTGCATATTTATGCTCAAGCATTTGAACAAACTTGGGGTATCACAATTTTGATGTGACGCGCATGCATGCCAAGTGCAAAACACGATTTCCTGCGGTTTGCAGTGCCCAAAATGGCCCCGCACGACTACTCCAAAGCCCTAAATGTCAAAAAACAACATTTTTGAGTTTGTCTAAACCTTCTCCAAACTTCTCCAAAAATATCAAGCCGTATAACAACATTTACCGAAAATATGCACTTTCTAGCGGACCCCGCATACGCGAAACCCCTGCTCTCACCGCCAATATTTCACCCGCCAGCAACCCTAAAACCCTAAAATCTTGGCTATGCAACTTTCAAGTGCCTTCAACTAACTTGGTGCACCTCCCCAAACTCGGCGATGACCTTTTATCAACACATTCATGCGACGCGCATGCATGCCAAGTGCAAAACACGATTTCCTGCGGTTTGCAGTGCCCAAAATGGCCCCGCACGACTACTCCAAAACCCTAAATGTCAAAATTTTATATTTTTGAGTTTGTCTAAACCTTCTCCAAACTTCTCCAAACTTCTCCAAAAATATCAAGCCGTATAACAACATTTTCCGAAATTATGCACTTTATAGCGGACCCCGCATACGCGAAACCCCTGCTCTCACAGCCAATATTTCACCCGCCAGCAACCCTAATAAAACCCTAAAATCTTGGCTATGCAACTTTCAAGTGCCTTCAACTAACTTGGTGCACCTCCCCAAACTCGGCGGTGACCTTTTATCAACACATTCATGCGACGCGCATGCATGCCAAGTGCAAAACACGATTTCCTGCGGTTTGCCGTGACCAAAATGGCCCCGCACGACTACTCCTAAACCCTAAATGTCAAAATTTTATATTTTTGAGTTTGTCCAAACCTTCTCCAAACTTCTCCAAAAATATCAAGCCGTATAATAACATTTTCCGAAATTATGCACTTAAGTATGTAACCCCCGTCCACCCACGCGTGCCACATGCCAGAGTTTGTGGAGACTAAATAACAACACATCTATTCCACCGTTGTCGAATATACCCGCTGTTATTTCACCGTCTCTGTTACGCGCACCGAAACGAAATTTTAGAGAAGAATTTCATTATCTCCTTATCGTTTTGCCGAAAGGTCGTCATAGCGCACCTCCACTCTCTGATTGGTAAATTGCTTAGATATTGTCAAGATATATAGTGCGTGCCGACTATATATTGTGGTGGTAGAATACAGAATGCTTTCACTTAAGATAACATCAGAAGTCCTTAGAAAGAGTGAAGCTCGGCGTAAGCCGGGAATCCTAAACCTGTGACACCCGTACTGTACGGAGTACTAGTACAGACAAAGGACTGTGACACACACGGGGTGTCACATCCAGCACACCACCCTGTACTATTACGTAGGAAGAGTTACTGTAGGGTGGAGCAGGCAGAATGTTAGGGAAAACAAAACACACCATCTCAAGCGGTGGAAACAAATTTCTAGTGGGGGCCTGTGCTCTTGGCCAGGGCGGTCCCAATTCTAGCTAGCACTACACACTGAAGGGGTAGGCTATTTAATTTAGATTATTTCTTTGTGATTTTAGATTAACCCATTTTCATGTTGATTTTAGATTAAGTTTTCTTGATGTCATCCGGCTATTACCGGTGCATGCATCCATGACGCTGTACTGTACCTGTTGAGCTATCGCCATGCCATGCGAAATATTACACTGAAGAGTTGTCTTGCCGTGATGTCCATATGTCCGAATGGAACCAAAAACCGTTCGATTTTAATCGAACGGTTTTTGGTTCCATTCGGAAAGATTCACGGCCGTGAATCTAAAAGTCACGGCCGTGAATAACAGGGATATATGACTTTTATTATTTGCCATCTTTGCCACAATAGACACTCACGGCGTGTTCTGCTTGAAAAAAAGTAAGTAACTTGAAGCCTTGAGCTTCAAGTTACTGAAAGATATGTATCTTGGCAGTATGTGTGCCAAGTTTCGTGCGTTAGGACGCACGGGAAGCCCTCGGCTGTTTGGCATCTTTGGGTTTGGGTGCCACGTTCGAACCCAAATCCAAAACATCTGCCTTAGAAATAAAGTGCGCGTTTCGCGCACAAGTAACTTGAAGCCTTGAGCTTCAAGTTACTCGAAGATATGTATCTTGGCAGTATTCGTGCCAAGTTTCGTGCGTTAGGACGCACGGGAAGCCCTCGGCTGTTTGGCATCTTTGGGTTTGGGTGTCACGTTCGAACCCAAACCCAAAACATCTGCCTTAGAAATAAAGTGCGCGTTTCGCGCACAAGTAACTTGAAGCCTTGAGCTTCAAGTTACTCGAAGATATGTATCTTGGCAGTATGTGTGCCAAGTTTCGTGCTCTAGGACGCACGGGAAGCCCTCGGCTGTTTGGCATCTTTGGGTTTGGGTGTCACGTTCGAACCCAAACCCAAAACATCTGCCTTAGAAATAAATTGCGCGTTTCGCGCACAAGTAACTTGAAGCCTTGAGCTTCTGGTAACTTAAATATATGTATCCATGGTAGTATTTGTGCCAAGTTTCGTGCGCTAGGACGCACGGGAAGCCCTCGGCTGTTTGCCATCTTTGGGTTTGGGTGTCACGTTCGAACCCAAACCCAAAACATCTGCCTTAGAAATAAATTGCGCGTTTCGCGCACAAGTAACTTGAAGTCTTGAGCTTCTGGTAACTTAAATGTATGTACCATGGTAGTATTCGTGCCAAGTTTCGTGCTCTAGGACGCACGGGAAGCCCTCGGCTGTTTGCCATCTTTGGGTTTGGGTGTCACGTTCGAACCCAAAGGCAAAGGCAAAGGCAAAGGACAGTTTCGTAGATTCTGTCCCGATGCCTTTGCAACCTCGCTTGCTAACTCATATTACAATGAATATTCAATATTAAAGCGTTGGATACCCCACGCCAACGGGAAGCGCTCGGCTGATTTGTTATTTGGGTATGCGCACCCAAATGACAAAAAACGCATCTTTGAAACTCGTTAGTTTCAAAGATGCGTGGCCGATGCCTTCGTGCTTATGTGTGTTAATCCATATGAAATATTCCATGGAATAAATGTGAATATCCCGCACAAACGGGAAGCGCTCGGCCGTTTTGTAAAATTAGGGTGCAGCGGTGCACCCAAAATACAAAACGCATCTTTGAAACTCGGAAGTTTCAAAGATGCTTGCCGGTCGCGTGCAGCGGTAAAAGGCAAAGTCAAAGGGTTTAGGATTTAGAAGAAGTACAGGGGCCTTTTTTTCAAGCAGAACACACCGTGAGTGTCTATTACAACGGCGCCTACCATTATCACAAGCGAGACAAACCTCCTTAAAGCTTTTTGGAGGCTTCCTCATGATGGCACCAGCGGGAACGAGAGCGTTTGACCTGTGTGCACATTATTTGAACACGAGTCGTGAAAAGGACCACCGGTCATAGCCGGATGACATCAAGAAAACTTAATCTAAAATCAACATGAAAATGAGTTAATATAAAATCACAAAGAAATAATCTAAATTAATTATTTTTCCCACTGAAGGCTGCTGTGCCCGTGAAACAGATCTAGTTGTGCTACTAGGCTTCCGAAAGCAACTCTAGCCACCTTGGAAGTGGTCCACAGAGTAGAGCTCACACAAATTGTAGCCGTTGTAGTTCTCAAATTGGACGTCCAGACTGTAGATGCCGAAGCAGTCAGAGTCAAGGAAACCAGAGTCCAGATTGAAGATGTTGTAGGAGTCAGCCGGTCCAGCGTCCAGAAGGCCGGGGTCAGTGAAGTAGTCCACTGTGCAATTCTGATAATCAGAGTAGTGTCCGTACACCACCGACCGCGGAGCAATCTCCACATCACAAAGTGCAGTGGCGGTGACGGTGATGTCGATCATGGCGATGCTCACACACAGAAATAAAGCAGGGAGAGCTGCTGCCGTGAGGAAGGTGCCGATTGAAGGTGCCCGTACACCACAAACCCGTGGAGCGGGTGGCGGGACGGCATCGTGCAAGTCCTCGTCGCCGGATTCCGTGTCAGCCACGCTACTTGAATCATGCGTGGAAGAAATATACGGAGGCAGGGAGGTGAAGGAATTAGCTGACACCTCTGGGGCGGGCTCAAAGAAGCCCAACTTCACAGACATGTTGTCCATGAAAGACTGCTCGAAGGGTGGGTCGTTGTCAATGAACTGCTTCGGGTAAATCACCGCGTCCCCTTCGGTCTCGATCGCCACTTCCGGCTCATGTTCCACGACGGCATCGTCGATCACAGAGGGCGTGGCCGAGCCGAAGTGGACCATCGGAAAGTGCTGGGAGCCGGACTCAGCACCACCAGCCACCTGCTTGAGCTCGCGGAGAGCTGTGCGTGCTTCATGCACGCGGGTAGCAAGGAGGGAGGGTTGGGAGGGCGTTAATTTCGCGTACTGTGCACGGAGCCCCACGTCAAAGGTCTCGGAGAACGTGAAGGGCTCCTCGTCCTGCCGAACCAAGGGATGTTCATGTTGAGCACAGAGTCGAGCAAAGGCCGTGTCGTCCTCAGTGTCGAACGCGGTCTGGAAGGCGGACACGAGGCCGTCGGCGTCGTCGGCTTGCTCAATCACGCATGCGTCGCACTCGATGTCGGCGGTGGGACAATTCGCGGAGTCATGCCAAAACCCCGGAGGGCAACGGACACACTCCGGAACAAATGCTTTGGAGATGACGTGGAAGGAGACGGCATGCATGCCGAATTGCTTGTTGCCGTCGCGGCGCCGGTGCGTGGTCCTGCGACCAATTCCCGCCCCCGGGGAGGGGGGAAGCGGCAAAGCGGTGCTTCCACTGACGCTGCCGTCCGTGATACTTCCCATCTTCCCGACGGTTCTGACGGTCACGCCAGGAGGAAGGGGGAAAATGCACACCTGGCTTGCCTGTAGGCTTGCCCGTAGCCGGAGCCGGCCACCTCGTCGTCGGCTCGTCGTTCGCATTCTCGTCGGAGAGCGTGGCAAGCACCTTGTGGCTACTGCCCCGTGGTTCGGCACTATCACAAGTACCAAGCCTTATCCTTAATTATGGGCACTAGAGGGGGTGTATGTGTCCCATGAAGGTTTCGAAAAATCATTTAGGACCCTTTTGATTTATTGTTGTTGCTGAAATTTACTCCCAACGACTTTAGGTATGTGTATGCGCGGCATGCTTTCGGGGGGTGAAAGACCATAAAAGTAATTAAAATTTTCGGTACTATTACAAGTACCGGCATGTTTCGCCGCATAACTCCCGCTACACGCTCCGGATGAAGATTCGGAGACCTGTGATGACAAGTTCGCGAGTTGCCCGATCTGCAGTGTCTCGTCAGATTTTCCATCCGGCCTCATCTTGATGCCAAAATTTGCGGTTGAAGTCGCGGGGGTATATAAAATCTGGGTATTTGCAAAACTAAGCGAAAATTGAAGGCCAAAATTTTGCTACCCAACGGCATTCGACGCCCTCGTGCGCCCAATATACGTGTGTTATAGACCAATGGCACATAAGGCAACTCAGTTTGGGTGCCTGGGACGAAAATATATGAAGGGTAGCATCTCCATATCAAAGGCGGGCATCGAAAAAAAATCCGGCGTTTCGGTACTATCTCAAGTACCACGGGGCAGTAGCCACTTGCTCCCTACCATTTTAGAAAATGTTAGTACGCGCACTAACGGTACGCTAAAGACCCACTAACTATATAAGAGTACGGCGCGTTAGTGTGGATGTACGTACTCTAACGGCACACTAACCGCCACGTTAGTGTGCCGTTAGGGCATGCATTCTGTGCAACATACCTTAACGTCACATTAACGACATACTAACTGTGAGCACTAACAGGCAGTTAGTGTGACGCAAGTGTGCCGTTAGTGCATGCATTCTGTGCAAAATACCTTAACGACACCTTAACGGCAAACTAACTCAGTATGATCACTTGCATTTAGGACATTAATTAACTGTACCCTAAGTGTGCATACTAACGGAACAATAACGGAACACTAACGGCACACTAACAGAGAATATTAACAGGCAGTTAGTCCGTAGTTAGTGTATAAGTAGTGCATACTTAGTGTACCTAAACCTTACACATTAACGGCATACTAATAACACACTAACTCCGTGCATTAACGGGTGGTTAGTACGTAGTTAACACACTGTTAGCATACATTAACTACATGCGAATTACACATTAACTGGTATCCTAGTGTATTAACGGTATACTAACTATACACATTAAACAGTTATTGTTAGTGTGTCGTTAGTGTGCTGTTTGTGTGTTGTTAGTAGTATATTAACGACACACTATACGAGCTTCACGCAGCGCACGAAATCCGCAATAAATAGTGACATAAACAAGCAATGAAGATACGTGCGAAACAGGCTAGTTTTTAATAATTAAAAAAACCAATAGGTTGGTAACCTGCTAGTAGTCCTCACTAACTAGTGCTACTCATTCGGTGTCATCGGCCCCTTTCTGTGGACCCGCGAATGCATGTTCCAGCAATCCATACCGCACGTACTTGCCGTGCACTACGAGGTTGAGCTCCTCAACAGGTCCTCGTGATATTTTTCTGCGTCTTTGCCGAGGGTCTTGGTTTTAGCTTCATCCTCGCTGACATGCTTGTCCGTAGAGGAGAGGATGTGCTTTAAAACTTTCCACGCTTTTTGGTGCCACTCATCCGCACCAGTCTTCTTCGAATTGAATTGTTTCACCTGTCGAAAAAGATATATACATGTTAGATATACATGGGTAATCTAAAAAGATAACTTGGAAAATGCTGAGAACCTAACACACTAACTGGACGACACTTAGTGTCCAGAAGGCACACTAACATATCACTAACGGGACACTAACGTTAAAGCATGCATATGTTTCTCACCTTGATGGACAAAAACTCCGGAGGGATTTTAATGTCGGACCGTCCCGGGCCGTGGACGGTTTCAGCGTGCAGTTCGCAGGCTGATATCGTACCGGCCAGGAGGGGCACGGTCTTTTTCAACGTCAACGGGGGGGTTCGACGTGAAATAGTCCTTTGGATCGAGGATTTCGGACGGGATAAGTGGTTCATCGGAATCCGTCGGTCGGGCGTATAGGTACACCTCTTTACCGACAGGGTACCGCTTTGCCAGGTCCGACTGATCAGCAGCGTCCTCCTCTTCTTGAGCGGTGGCCTTCCCCTTTGAAGGGGACGCCACCGCATTCGCCTTCCTGGGGGATTTCTTCGGAGGGGCCTCCACCTCGGGCGCTCTACCCTTGCCCTTTCCCTTGTCCGGTCCCTTGGAGGCGGCTTCTGCCTCCTCCTCCTCCTCCTCCTCCTCCTCGGACTCTTCCTGGAGCTCCCAAGCCTCGAAGCAGTACTCATCTGGAAAAAACCCCTCGCCGGGAATTCTGTTAGTAGCCGTATAGTGTACTAATAGTGTACTATGACTACGGGTCAGTGTGTTGTTAATATACGGACAGCATAGTGCAAACAAGGCGCCTTAAAGAAAAGGCGCAGTGTATAAAACGGGTCATAACTTACTTATTGCCTCCCTTAAGTCTTCGTCAACCTCCGCAGCGGTGGAAGGAGGCTCCACCAGCGTGATCCCTGCCGCCTCCAATGCCTCCTTCTTGGCCTTGTCGTTGTTGGCGGAGATTTTCAGGCCCTTCGCTTCCTTCAATCCCGAATATGTGTGGGCGTTGAAAGTGCTAAGCACCCACTCCTTACCCTGCTTATTCCACTTCCCATAGCGATAAACGTTTTTGAAATTCCCAACATCGGCCCGCACGCGCGCCCTGATGAAAGGCTCAATCGTGCTGTCCCTCTTGATATCGTAGCCCGCTTCCGCCGCGACCTCCTTCACTAAGCGGTTGTAAGCCTCGTGTTGCTCCGATTTCTTGAGGATAGGACACCACTTCTCCTCCTTGGCCAACTTGACTACAAAAAGAACACGCACCCACGCACAACACAAGATGATTAAACGGTATTTTTTACGCTAGAAAGCCGCGCGCTCAATTTCAAGAAACGAAAACAAGGAAATTGCACGAAACCGGTGAGTCATACTTAGAGTGATACTCACCGGTCACTTTTCGGATCGCATTCCTCACCGCTCTTTCGTGGGGTTTCATAGGGCATGTAGCACGGCTAGGTGGACGGGCTTGCACTATAAATTGCATAATCAATGAAAATGGCATTAAGAAGTCGCAAGAAGTTTCAAGAACATGTTAGAAGTTATAAGAAATCACCCGAATGCAATATTTTGCATTTTAGATAATTATTGTGGCCACAGGGCTGCTATACAAGTCGCAGATGGGCCGCGGAGCAGGATATGCATGTCTCGTGGGCGCGTGAGATATGCAAATGATACGGTGAAGTTATTAGAAGTTGTGAGAAGTATCTAGAAGTTATTACTAGGCATCAAGAAGTGATATTTCACATCGGGTCACATTCGCGGGGCGTTGGGGAGCTAATTTCGTCTGTAAACTGACTGCAAAACAGAAAATGCATGTCTCGTGGGCGCGTGAGATATGCAAATGATACGGTGAAGTTATTAGAATTTATGAGAAGTATCTAGAAGTTATTACTAGGCATCGAGAAGTGATATTTCACATCGGGTCACATTCGCGGGGCGTTGGGGAGCTAATTTCGTCTGTAAACTGACTGCAAAACAGAAAATGCATGTCTCGTGGGCGCGTGAGATATGCAAATGATACGGCGAAGTTATTAGAAGTTGTGAGAAGTATCTAGAAGTTATTACTAGGCATCGAGAAGTGATATTTCACATCGGGTCACATTCACGGGGCGTTGGGGGGCTAATTTCGTCTGTAAACTGACTGCAAAACAGAAAATGCATGTCTCGTGGGCGCGTGAGATATGCAAATGATACGGAGAAGTTATTAGAAGTTGTGAGAAGTATCTAGAAGTTATTACTAGGCATCGAGAAGTGAAATTTCACATCGGGTCACATTCACGGGGCGTTGGGGAGCTAATTTCGTCTGTAAACTGACTGCAAAGCAGAAATTGCATATATTGCGGGTGCGTGAGATATGCAAATGATACGGAGAAGTTATTAGAAGTTGTGAGAAGTATTTAGAGGTCATACCTAGGCAATGAGAAGCGAAATTTCACATCGGGTCATATTCACGGGGTGCTGGGGAGCTAATTTCGTCTGTAAAAAGGGCTGCTAAGCAGAAATTGCATATATTGCGGGTGCGTGAGATGTAGCACGTGATACGGAGAAGTTATTCGAAGTATGTACAAGTCATAACAATATACACCGCAACATGGTCGTATCTACAATATATACAATATATACATCTACATAAACACTAGAATCTCACAGAAGTGCCAACAACCGCTGATGCTCCCTCAGGGGTAGCATGTGCACATCCCCCCTCTTAACTAGGCGAACATCACATGCTAGTACGGCTTCACACGGAATCAAGCACTTCTTGCTAGTATCTAAGGTGTATGTATCTCGCACGTTTGGATCCGTCCACTCAAAGTATCTCCCAGAAATCACCGAGTCTCCAGGAGCAAATGTCTGTCTATAGTCATCACGGCGGATCCTCCCGCCGACCTCCGTGACACCAGACAGCGCCTTCACCAAGTAGTAGTAGGCATGTGATGCGTCCGTAGGATCCTTCTTCACCGCCATGATGCTACCACGCCGCACGGCTACACTCACACCCGCCGCATACTCCTCCACCATGCCGCGAATACTCACGGCGGCCGCGCCCGTAGCCGGCCGCAACTCCACATCTCTCCACGCATCCACGTGGGACGTCTCCAAGCATCCCTCCGAGTCCGGAATGGAGCGCACACACTCCGCATAACAGTTCACACAATAGCATGTACGCTCACGTACCATCAACTTCCCCTCGCCCTCCCCCCCCCTTACAGAATGCAAGCGCTGCGTCCCATCCACCGCCTGGTATGCTGCACTACAGTAGCATTGTGATCCACCGCATGCAATCCTCCCGCCTCCTCGTGCAGTGCGTCCTCTGGTACCAAGTAAAAAAACCGTTGATTGAAGCTCGCTCTTGCCTTGGCGTAACTGCTATCCGCACGTCGGCTCAATCTCTCGCAACAGAACGCATGCAGGTCTGCAGCGCAATTGATGCGGGCATACCACTTGTCACCCTCTGATATGACCGCCACCGCCGCTGCGTGCTTGACATGCGCCCCCGCCCCATCCTGCTCCCCATTGGCATGCGCCGTCTCAAAGAAGTTCCGTTGGCAAGGTACACCTAATGACCACTCGTATTTGATATTCGCCACATCCGCAAACCCTGCCGCGCACTTATTTTGTCCCGCACAACCATCTGCCCACTCGTGGATAAACAAGGGCTTTGCGATCCCCCTCCCGATGAAGTAGTCTCTGATGATCAACTCCCGCATGTACTGAATGAAGCGGTGATCGTGCTTCCGGTCATCGCTCAACAAGTACACGTAATCCTTCACCAGCACTGGGTTCTCCGCGGTTGATTCCACCCCATCCACGGCCATACACGCATGTCTCCACACCACGCAGACTAATATGGTCGCCTGCTTCACCACCCAATGCAGACTTTGCACTTCTCGAGGTATGTTCAATGAATGATTCTCCGAGAAGTCAAACAAGAACACCGCATGTCCCAGTGGCAAATCCCTGACGCATGTCTGAAACTGCCGCTGCTGGTGTAATGCCATGAAAGTGTGATATGCATATGGCCGCAGAAACGCGCAATCCCCGCAGCCTTCCAACTTCTTCCACGCACATGCCTCCGGTTGCCCTGCGGTCGCGCTATTCACTAAGAAGTTCCCCTTGCACTGACAGTTTGGCGAAGCCCCCGGCTCGTGCCCCAGCAACAGCGCCTGCAACTTGGCGATCAAGGCGGCCAGCTTCGTCTTCTTCTGCACAAACTGCAGTCGCCGAATCTCCTTACCATCCTCGTCCATCTGTCCTGTGCCGCAAGTCTCGTAACAAGACCACGGCACTTGCGCCTCATGCTGCACCTCACTGTCACACACTTTGAAGTTGGCCAAGCCGCCACACTTCTCGCACCTCCCTCTCAAGCACTCCATGGCATGCTTATCCCCCACCCGCGGACACAACAAGCTCTCGGCGAAAGTTGATGTCGACCTCCCCGCCTTTGCAATAGTGCAAACCATTCCCGTGTTCCCCACCGCCTTTCGCCTATGCTCAGGTGTCCTTCGAACCCGTGGGCAACATGTCGCCGAAGTGCACGCACATGGTGAATGCACCGCCTCTCGGGCCTTGTCAAAGCCCTCAAGGACCATTCTCATGTCTTCGTGGTACCTACAACAACAAGATATGTTGTCCTTCCTTCGCAGCCGCACAACATTGTGCGGCTTGCACACCCCTTGCTTCTCAAAGGAACGTTGCCCAATCTTGAGAGCGGGGTACTTGGCTTGAAACCTCCTATATATTACTAGTTGAGAGGCTTCCAACCAATGTTTGCTCACGAACTCCCTTGGTGTTCTCAAAGCACCAGTGTTGGGGTCACGTGCCAACACGACGTCTTTTTTGCAAGGACTAACTCGAGTGTTGTCCGGGTGCAACCAAAAAGCTCTAATAAGAGCACAAGTCGCCATTGTCAAGCATCGGGTAGACAATCTCCGCTCCGCAAGCATCACGCCCTCCCAAAGGCCACGACGCCCTCTCTCCTCAGTTCCCATGTGTGCCCCCTC
>LGRX02010733.1:0-26730 GCA_001247695.2 Cymbomonas tetramitiformis
GGGCACAGGGCATGGAGGGTACGGTCACTGGGGCATGCGGACACTGGGGCATGGGGGATACGGTGCGTCACTGGGGCTTGGGGAATACTCACACCTCGGCCGACGGCTCGCCTGTTTCTGGATCAAAGACCATGGCTCCTTCAGCAATGCGAACAGTGCGCCACGCTGTCTGCACGTCCTTCGGTTTGACGTTCTGGTTGTTCCTGTACTGGAAATGAAGAAAATCACGAAGAATAGGACTAATCTCTGGCCGAAAGAACCCAATACGGGTGCCGTCTGTGGTCCTGAGATCGTGAACAGAACATTTGGGAGGGCAGGTGCTGATACAGTGGTTCGCGTGTTCCATGTTGACGCAGGTTATTGGAACAACCGGATACTCGGCACCCAAAGAGGAGGCAACGGGCGCGCCGATCCGAAAGGAGGCAGAGCAGCCACAAAACCGCGCAGATCTGTTTTGCTTGAGCTTTGTGGCGGGACGTGGAACAACGCCTTCTGGAGGGGGACCACATGCATCTTTCGCAGCTTGGCGTTTCCACCATTCGGACTGGAACCCGCAACGACATGCGCAATGATGTTTGTAGGGCCAACCATCATGCGCGGGACGAGGTTTAGCTAAACTGCGGTCCGTTTTGGGAGGTTTCGTATATGGTTTTGTCTTGGCGTTGGCGTCGTTTCTAACGCGCACAATGTGAAACTGGTTCGGATTAGGATCACTGGAAGGTGATCCGTAGTTTCCTTCGCCCCGGACAAAATCCTGTACGCGAGACACTGGAAGGTACGTCGTTGGGAGCAGTTTTGGTTTTGCTGATCGCGGTATGCTTTCCCAGGACCAGTGAAGATCGTGGCGAGAAAGCGACCCCCAAGGGATCCGGTATTCTAGAGAGCCAGCGGTGCCAATAGTGAACAATCATGGTATCGGCAAGGAGGTTGGTAGCGTCGGGCTGTAGGTTGGGGCATGTAGATTTAGAACCCGCTGGTTGCGTAGGAGCAATCTCGGTGTTCGCATGCGATGCAATCAGATGCGACGCAAAGCCGAACATAGCGCGTGAACGCCCGCTAAGGGTTAGGCGTGAAAAGAAAGACATGCCTTAGGAGTAGGAAAGCAGAAGACAACGGACCGGTAGAGGCCAGACACTGGTCGCTGACCTATTGGGAAACGAAACGCCCCACGCTGGCGTCGTACCAAGCTGGAATGGTCCACTTAGGTACACCGTGCGCGTTGTAGAAGACCCAAAAGAATCCGCAATCTCTATTTGGTGGGAGCCAGCGCCGAAGCTGCAGTCTGAACGCGAGTGGAAGATGAATATAACCGTCGTCTACATCTAATGAGTAAAACTCTAAGCGCCAGTGGCGAATGCGCGGAACCGCATAATTTCTGGTTTGTCTTATAGTAAAAGGATTGTGACGACGAGCAGCTTCATGGCTACTGCCCCGTGGTTCGGTACTATCTCAAGTACCGAAGCTTATCATCATGTAGGCCATGCTATCAGGTTATATGGTCTAAATGGCATCGTAGAAAAATCATTTAGGACCCATTTGATGTATTGTTTATGGTGGTTTCAACGACAACCGCCACTTTGCATGTGTAAACATGCCATGCTTTCGAGGGGTGCAATGCCTGAAAATTAATTGTTTTGCTCGGTACTATCTCAAGTACCGAACACGCGGAGGCCCATTAGGCTTAGTAGGCGGTCATCCCAAGTCTTATACATCGGCATGTTTCTTCATTGGGACCTAATCTAAATGTTTGTTGCACATTATGCCACTAGAAGGTCAGCATGGCCTCCGCACCTACGCGTGTTAGCTCCACCCATGGGGAAATTCGAATTTCCCCCAAATTTCACGCTTGACTTTTTGGTAAACGGCCGTATGCCATCGTGCACAATGATCTGAAATCTCAATATATAGTGCACTTCAAGGTCTCCAAAAATCGATATGTATGTATGCTTGAATATTCTATATGTGGGCAGCCTATATTCGTATCCTCTTGACCTCGCCGTACGATTCTCGCATCCCCACCGTGGCTTCCTTTAAAAACAAAATACACCCTCCAAGTGCAAACTCGAACCCAAACTCAAACGCTTGTAACTCCCTCAATTTTGAGAGTTGTCTGAGCTATAATCAAGTAATATATCATGATTATATGTCACACATGACATTTGAAAGATCACAGGGCATCTACATGACTCTCGTATGCTTTTTTGGCACGGCATAGCGTTTTCCCGACATAATCAGGGT
This sequence comes from Cymbomonas tetramitiformis, assembly GCA_001247695.2. NCBI lineage: Eukaryota > Viridiplantae > Chlorophyta > Pyramimonadophyceae > Pyramimonadales > Pyramimonadaceae > Cymbomonas > Cymbomonas tetramitiformis. The sequence continues at coordinate 2,239 of LGRX02010733.1, forward strand.
GCCCCCGACAAAAAAAAAAAAGAAAAAATTGAAAATCAGATTGGCGCTCACAAATAACGGTAAAAACCCATCATAGGACTCCATTTAGTTCATATGTAACACTCGGCATGCGGAACATGTCCACATAATGCGAATGTTCGCTATGCGTACGTACCGCAGTACACAGTCAACCAGTCCCTGGCACCCTCCGAACCTCACAGATACACCTAGGACATCGCTCCTGATGCGTGCAATGCTCGTCGTAGTCTATAATATTATTACGAAACACATCAAAGCGATACACGACGCTAGGTCACCCATAGGGACGATCGCTCGCATACTAGTTGTGTACGCGTACTAATGATGTGTCTGCTAGGCTCCGGCACCCTCCGAACCTCGAACATGCACCTAGGACATCGCTTCCCATGCGTTTGATGTTTGTCGTAGTCTATAATATCACTATGAAACGCATCAGAACGATACACGACGCTTGGTCACCCATATGGGCGATCGCTCGCATACTAGTTATGTATGCGTACTAATGCTTTGTCTGCTAGGCTCTGGCGCCCCCCGAACCTCAAACATGCACCTAGGACATCGCTTCCCATGCGTTTGATGGTTGTCGTAGTCTATAATATCATTATGAAACACATCAAAGCGATATACGACGCTTGGTCACCCATACGGACGATCGCTCGCATACTAGTTGTGTATGCGTACTAATGCTCTGTTTGCTAGGCTCTGGTACCCTCCGGACCTCAAACATGAATCTAGGGCATCACTTCCGATGCGTTTGATGTTTGTCGTAGTCCATAATATCATTGTGAAACACGTCAAAGCGATATATGATGTCAGGTCACCCGTAGGGACGCTCGCTCGCATACTAGTTGTGTACGCGTAGTGTTGATGTTGCTCTGTCTGCTAGGCTCTGACACCCTCCGAACCTCAAACATGCACCTAGGACATCGCTTCCGATACGTTTGATGTTTGTCGTAGTCTATAATAGCATTACGAAACACGCTAGAGCGATATACGACGCTAGGTCACCCATAGGGACGATCGCTCGCATACTAGTTATGTACACGTACTAATGTTATGTGCGCCATGCCCTAACGCCTCTCTCGTTTTAAAATGTGTACCTCGGGCATTGTTCGTGGTGCGTTGGATGCGTTTCATAGTCCAGGATGTGGTGTGTAACGAAAAGCATGCGATATATGATTGGAGGGCATCCGTAAGGATGATCGATGGTGTACTATGTGTGTGCCCGCCGATTAGCTAGATAGCTAGGTAGGTCGTTACATACATGTAGGGCGGTGGATCATTCGCACGTATATACAACGAATGTCATTATGCCAACCGGCCCATGGCCGCATGTACCATTGGCTATGACATATATCTTCAATCTGATTCATTGCCGAGCTGGTTTGGTTCCCAAATCCGCTTCAAAAAAATCGAAAGGAGCGCCATCTTTTTGAACGGCAAGTGAGAACCACCATGTATCAAAAAGTACTACCCATGTGGCAATCTGCATCCATTGGGAACGCTACACGTGATATATTGACCAATGGCGCATAAGGCAACTCAGTTTGGGTCCCTGAGGCAACAATATATAAAGGGTAGCATCCACATATCAAAGGAGGGCATCGAAAAAAAAATCCGGCGTTTCGGTACTTGAGATAGTACCGAAACGCGTTTCGGTACTATCTCAAGTACTGTGGGGCAGTAGCCATTCAGCTTCAGGATTGGGGGGACGCAGTGGTACAGCCATGTAATACAAACAAAATGAATGCAGGGCGGCTGTTTTTTGGAAGCATTTAAGTGCTGTGAAGTGAAGATTTCGCGGGAAGAATGGAATCTAGGGAGCGGTCGTTTGGACTTCGCCAGAAATCGCCGGCGACACGAGCGTGACAACGCTTGTGTCACGCCTTGATGAGGTCAGGTCGCGATTTCAGGTCACCATGATGCGATCAGGCCATGACATCCTTCCCACCTGGTGTTGGATAGGCTTTATCAAGGCCGCCCTGGGGGCTCGCGGTGGACTTAACGGCTACCGCACAGAGTCCGCTAAGGACGGTCGCCCGCTTGTCGGTTTCGACAAGGCGGAGATGCGCGCCTTGCCACAATGCAAGCGGTGCGCCCACAACGACGACGGCGAGAAGTACCACCCTTGGCGTGATTGGCCACACGCTGGTGCTCAGCCCAAGCACACAGGCACCGCGGCTGCGTTTTGCTGTCCTCTCGACGGAGAGGACTTGCAGGCTACTGTATGTCATTGGCGCAGGTATTCCAGGACGCGGCGGATTGCGGGCCGGACGCTTTCGCGGCCGCGATTGAGGTGCATGGAGCTCCGGCGTTGCTTACAGCAGGTGGTGCCGCGGTGGAGCTCGACATGTCCGCCTACGGGTTCTCTCTGCCTGCAGAAGGCCGAGCGGTGCTACGGTAATCTGGCCGCGCGACTCGACGACCTCGTATCTGCCACGAGTGTCTCCTTCGACGGTGCGTCCTTTCAGCATGGTGTTGCTGAGCATCCTCCCGCTGCCGCGGCGGCGGTTACGGTGGAGGTGCAGTGCGAGACAGACCTCGATGGCCCGGCCTACGGCTACGAGGGTTCCACAGGCGGTGGGACCTACGGCATTGCGACGATTGCACCTGCCCCGCCGGTGGAGCGGACTCCATGGCCGCGCACGATCGAGTGTGTGGCGGCACACGAGCTCACGCATCACGAGCTCGCGGCTCAGCACGAGGCGGGGTTCCAGGTGGGAGCGGGTGCTTTCACAGCGTCTCAGATTTCGGTGCCGTCGGCTGCAGGGCAGCACGTGGCACAGAGGGCACGCCGCCCTGCTGTGGGATGCGGTGTGCCACCTTTCGGCCGTTTGGCATGCCGGCAATCGGAGCCGTGGCAGTTCTATCCTTGCTCTGCATTTCTTTTGCAGGTGTGGCGGTTTCGGCCTCCACGGCTACCGCCGCATCTGCTTCTTCATCGGCTACGGAGATGCCTTCGCCTGGTGGTGATCTGGATTGGGAAACTCCGTCGATTTTCTTCACGAATGTATTTGTTGGATCAGTGGTCCCGGCTCACCACTTTGCCCTTTTTTCCTTGTGGCTGACGATGTGCCACCGCTTGAGCCGCCTGAGCCCCTTGACCTCTTTCAGGACCTTGCTCAGAAAGATTTGGGGTTTGACATCGCCCATTACTACGGTATGGCTTTACATGAGAGAGGCCCTCTTGATGTGGAGCATTACTATGGTGCTGGCTACTTTTCATCTTACTACGGCATGGACCTCCGTGAGACCACCGCTGACTACTATGATGTTGTCGATTGACCTCTAGTTCACTCTAGATGCACACCGACATGGTGGTGTGTAGAACTCCTGTGAATTCAACAACTTTTCTGGTTCTGGATTTATGTTTCTGTCAACTACAACTTCTTCACTTGGCATTGAACCTGCTCTCTGTTTACTTTTGGCTTTGAGATGTAGGCTCCTAGGAGCAGTCTGACAGTCAGCTCACTTGTTTTTATCAGAATAGCACACTAGATTTACTCTGTACTGGCCAAGAGCCACTGTCAATCTTGCTATGTTCTGCACTCTGACAGCTGTACACCTCCTTCCATATCGGAGGTGGTGTGTTAGGATTAGCCCAGGCAGCCCTCCCGGGAGTCCCGGTATAGGCCCCTGACCAGACCCTTAGTCCGATCTGACTCGGGTACCGCTGCCCGTGTGTGTCATCGTAGTGTCACATGCCGTTAGGTACCGTTCGGGACTTTCGCCTAGGTTATTGGTTTTGGTATCATATTTCTTATCACACTGAATAATATTCTGAATACAGTCAACCTATTTAGGCCCACTCCGAATATATCCGGTTGGGGTATATTCACTAGGCGTGATTCGAGCCAGCCAACTCGACTCACGCCCAGCAGGGACGCATCTTGCAGAGCATGCACATATCACCGGCATATCATATAAGCATAATAAACACACACTGATAATTTGGAATTGCAATTTCACCTCTAGCGGAACCGCGGATGTCAACAGCTGCTGGAATTGGCACTGTGACATGTTCGTACTGTCACATGTCATTTCCGGTATGCCATCTTCGGTGACTCTGCTTGTGCCAGTCTGACTATTTATTCCCGTATGTCATCAATTATTGAGTTCGGTCTATCTCGCCGGGAGCGTTCTCCCCGTGGCTGCTATACTGTTTCCAAAAGGTTATGGACCCTCTTTACGCTTGCGTATTGTGATTTTTTAGCGTAAATTTTATTTCGTATTCGCTCTATCTTTATTTTGAGCTCAGCCATCTTTCTCGCGGCCTACGGAATCTGATTTTTGCTTTCGCTTGGACGGTCCGGCTGTTACGGGAATCTACGGCAGTGTGGTATCGGCAGTTTTATTCGCGCGTTCGCTTTCTTCGACGGATCATTTTTCCGCGATGGCTCTCGTAGATATTTTTTCCGATGGAGAGCTTCATGCTCTTTTGTTATCGTGTGACGAGAAATTAGAGAAGGTTTCTATTTCGAAACGCGCTCAGCTCATTTCTTTTTGCCAAGCCCAAGCTAGGGCGCTCGCTCATTTTCGAAGTGCTTCTCAGATATCACCGCAGCCTCCAACGACTTTCGAGCCGGTTATTTTGAATCTCATTGTCTCAAGGGACGCAGCAGTTGGTGCTGCTGCGTCCGATCCTTCTTTGATTCCGGCCGAAACTTTCTGTGAAAAGGGCGCTGGCAATGGGTACGCGATTTTGGACGCCCAATATGTTTCGTCACAGATCACGACCACCAGACCCGAGACTGGCTCCTCTAGTACGCGTAGGCTCACACGACAAGCTCCTCCTGTTCGTGTCGAGCGTCACTTTTGTCATTCTGCGGATTCGCGTTCTATGATTCTCTCTGGGCAGAACGTTCATGAAGACAGTCAGAGCGAAGAGGAATCGGAATACCCACTTGGGTACTACGATGAGTCCGAAGACGATTTGGAGGGGGAACAAGGGAATCATGGTCACTTGGCTTCTCCGGATTTCTCTACCTCACGATTGGTACAACACTTCTCTCTGGACACAGGCTTCCAGGAAGGGGACTCTGGTAGTCTTTTCGACGCTGCAGCAGCATAATTTTTACCGCCAACATTTATTTCTACCGAGAATGCTTCGCTCTCTTCTGAGCGCGTGGACCCAGTGGGCGATGACTACGACGATGAGTCCTACGACCATCACTCCGACGATCACGAGGGGCACGACTCTGGTGGTGCTTATGAGGACGAGGCTGACCACTCCGATTACGGTTCTGGAGACCACTACGAAGCAACTCCTACGAGGGTTATTCTTCTGGGCCATCATGATTTCTAAACGGACAGGCAGAGCTTTTATCTCGTGTTTCCACCACTAGTTGGGATGGGGATCTCCCCGATGTATTTTGTGATTAGAGTGTTGACCACTTGTGGACAGCCGGTTTCAGTAAGTCGAATTCTTCGGGCAGTTTAGACCTGTTTCTTCAATTCGCAATCAATGCCCGCAATCAAGCTCCGATCCTGCAGACATTCTTCCCCATGAACAGACAGGCGGCACAGGTGGTAGTTGCTGACCACTAGCCGGCAGGAATTTGACTCAGCAATGTTTCCCATGTGGGCTGAGCGGCTAGTTTATATTTATTCGGCATCCTCTATTCATTTCTTTACACTTGTGATCTGCTAGCCACTAAACTTCTAACATTCTCATTAGATGTAAACTCTAGTAGCTAGGGTGGTGACTTGCACAAGCTGTAGAGCCACCTTAGATGAGGTGGTGTGCTGGAATTGGCACTGTGACATGTTCGTACTGTCACATGTCATTTCCGGTATGTCATCTTCGGTGACTCTGCTTGTGTCAGTCTGACTATTTATTCCCGTATGTTATCAAATAATGAGTTCGTTCTATCTCGCCGGGAGCGTTCTCCCCGTGGCTGCTGTACTGTTTCCAAAAACGGCGTCTACGTTTCCGCTAGGATTTCTTCCCTCATTCGCGCGCTCGTTTGCAAGAGAGCCTGGGCAAGCGATGAGGGAAGCGTTAGCAAAATAAGTATTTCATATGCGTTGTTTTCCCAAAACAAATTGCACAGACTGAACGGTCAACCACACATCTCGCAGTGGGCTGACGCATTCATTTGGCGGAAGCGGGTGGAATTTAAGGAATTTGAAACCCGTAGTTGCGCTATGGGTTTTCGTTCTTTGCGAAACGGGTGCCCACATACTAAGTAGGAATATGTGATAATATTTTGATGCAAAAGATTACTCAGATTAGTATACAATCTTAGAGATTTTTATTTCGCTGGATAGGGGCACACTCTGGGAGAGAAAGCCTTCCGCCTTTAGTCAAAATTGCATATTTAACAAATCAGACCTAAAGTAAAATGTTGCAGTGTCACAATTGAACGCGGATGACGGAAGCGAGTTTCTCGCCTTAAACTCACGATTCCTCGTTTTCAGATTCTCATTTCCCTGATGAAATCTGATTGGTGGAAAATGAAGTGAGATGAGATGGAAATGAGAATGACTGTAGTGTCTACAGCGGGGGATCAGGTGTGTGTAGCGTGAGCTCCTCTGACATTTTCAGAACAACCTGGATGCCTTTATACTGTATCATAATCCTATACAATACAGTCATCAAATCTTATGTTCATATAACAAGAAATTCATCTCGGGGAATAAATAAGCCCTGAAGAAGCCCAACTACTGTCTGATTTTGACTGCTAGGCGCTTGGATACAGTGGAATAGTATTTACATCGGAGGACACAAACTTAAGCTATAGTGTGGATAGCTTTCCACAAGAACGATCAGCACAGGAATACAGTTCTCAAAGCGCTTGCAACATGTATTGCGTAAGCAAGTGCTCGTCATCTTTCCATTTCCCAGGAAGTTCGTCAATGTGATACACTGTCAACCCACTTTTTATCTTGCCATGTCCCGACAGTAACAAGACCCATCTAATATCTATTCGACCTGTGACCCAACTGTCTGCTCCTCATCGACAAAACAACGCCCATCCCGACGCAAGAACTCTGTGCGTGGGGGCTCCACGGCTGCCGAACACCCAGCGGGCTTGTTACCTTTGTATTTCGCACATACTTCCTGCGAAAAAACATAGAGTCTCCAAGTAAATACCTGGAACTGTTGGATTGTGATGCACTTTGCCTATTAGTTCTATAACTAGGAACCCCACAAAACCGGATGCAGCGTTCACAGTCGGATCAACGCGCAACTTATGAGTGGTGGTGTAGCAAACTGTCCTACCCAAGCTATCGTCAACGGCGGGTAAGCAAACCTGGAGGATATGGTCGCCGTCCGAAGGGCTCAACTTTCCGTCAATCATGATCCAAGGCACGTATTTGTGGTCGCTCGGGGTGTCTTTGGCGGCTTGTTGCTGGAGCTGGTCGCTAAGCGGGCTATTGTAACAAGCTGAGAGTTTGGAGTAGACGAGACCGGACTCGGTGGCGCACTTCTCCATGTTGTTCAGCATATCGTCGCCATGCTCTTCAGTACAGATGATGAACGGAATGTGCTCCACCTGAATATAGCAGTAACATGGAATGGAGTTAGTGGCCTAATACAGGAACTATTCGACCAAATGCGTTTTAAGCGCGCATGCCGCGAGCGAAGCAACTATCAAACGGCCGAGCTCATAACTTACAACTTCACGAATTTAAGTTCATGGTCGTGAGCGCGAATGCAGAACAACGCGTTTCAAGCAGGTCTTCCGGTGGAGACTAACACAAACACACTAGCGGAAGAGCTACACGAGTATCCTTCTCTTGAATCGGTCCGAAAATACGTGGGAGCAGCAATTTGCAAAAATAAGATCAGCGTACAAAATCAAGGCACATAATCTCCTTTCAACAGCCTAAGGTTTTCAAATGGCCGACAGCAACCAAAAGGCTTCTGCTGTTGACCTACTTGGTCAGGATATGCATGGATAGCACATTGTTGCCAGCGATTGCCCTGCGAAAAAACGACAGGCTGAGCGCATTAGTCTGGCGTGGCCTCAATATGCAAAGGCAGCGCAACAACATGAAGACGAAGAGATCAAACTTTGGTTTGGAAGTTAAAGTTGGGGAGAAGTTGGGTGACTAGGCGGCCATTCACTTTCGAAACCTGAGTGAGGGTCATAGTAGTAAGAACGGGTGAGAATACCTGACATTCTGGTTCGCCGTGTTGGCACTGAATTTTTCCATCGAGTACTCTTGCGTTTCCGTAAGGTACAACTTTCAGGTCCACGATATCCTTCCAGCCCTTCGCGGCCCACGCTTTCGCCAAGGAACTCTATGAAACACGCATCGACAGAGTCCCAGCAGGGAAAGGCTCTTAAGCTTTCGTCAGAGTTAAAGGGCACAGCACTAGCTATGATTCAAGCGTACCTTATAGAATCCCTGACAGCCTGGTCAGAAAGACTCTGTGCAAGCAAGCACCGAGACTTTTGCAGAGGCCTCTGGAGCTTCGCGCGCGCTTGAGAGTGCCACTAGCGTAGCAGTCACCACAATGGATACGGCTGATATCGCCATGGTTCTGAACTCGCTCAAGAAATTCCTCCTGTGTTTCGTCGTGAGGGCTCAGCACTGCGACAGAAGGACCAATCCCCAGCGATACCACAGACAGAACAGGAAATATCCAGAAACAACTTTAACAAGATTCTAAAGCGAGGACGTCAATCCTGATCCTAAACGTTCGATGCAATATGCATAACGATCGACGACGCGAAGTTCGAAATGAGAATATTGAGAATGATGCCCATTTTGCATTTATAAACTAAAGAGTTATCCTTAGCCAGTCCAATGCCAGTCCTTAGCCCAAGGCGAAGGCCCCAAGCGAAGGGGCACGGGGTGGGCATGCGATGGGCATTACTGCACTGTACAGTAGGGCGTACAACCAACAAGACCAAAGGGCATAAGAGGTAGTTTTCTAATCAGCTGCGGCTACATAGCCCAGCTTGCATGACACATATGACACATATGTGAATGGAACCCGGCCGGTGCACTGCGTGTGGAATTACAAAAAATAATAATACGACAAATCCAGAAGTGCCACAACCAGGGACTCCCGCCAGACAGGAATCAGGGTCCCACGACCCGACTGCTGACCCCAGCCTTCTGCATGCGGGCACACGCCCCTCGTGCCAAAGGACTGAGGCCTGCAAATAATATCATTACCCTAAAGAGTACAGACTATGGACCTAAAATGCTATGCTAGGGCTGAAACCCTCAAAAAGCATAATTACCCGCTCCAGCTCAGAGTCAGGCAAGACAGCAATAGCAAAGCCGTCACCTAGCAAAGCCTACTGAACAGTGCCTAGATGAGAAGCAGCATGAGGTAGCTTCGCAGCCCCCCACCGAAGGATCACTATAGCTACCTCTCATCACAGCGGTCGGCACTGAACAGGCACAGGTCCTAGTCTCCTCTACCTACACTCTAATGAGCCGACTGCCCCTCTGCGGGCCGGATCTGCACGGCCTCCAGCTCAGAGCCCAGCTGCTCCAGGTCCTCCAAGTCCTGCAGCTCCTGCACTGAAAGCGGCCTCTCCTCATCCGTACCTGAATCACAAGGGAGGGCGGGTGGGAAAGTCCACACAAGTCCACAGTAACACGGCAAGAGGCCCTCTCAGTCCGTAGCTGGCCTCTTATGCCTCCGACTGATCAGAAAACCTCAGTTTTCAGATCTGCTCCGGATGACAGTCATACTGCCTGTCATCCTACACTGATCAGAAAACCATCAGTTTTCTAATCAGCTGCGGCTACATAGCCCAGCTTGCATGACACATATGACACATATGTGAATGGAACCCGGCCGGTGCAAGCACACAAAGATCACCACAAAGCAGTGCACATGTAATGCATGACAACAACAAGCAATCAGACAAGAAAGGCCGCCTACTCTGCTGAGCATGGGGCATGCTTCTGGACACCGCCAGCCTGCGGTTGAGGTTGGTAGCTTTGTAGGTGGCCGCAACCGCCGACGAGCTCCAGCCACCGTACTGATTGAACTCGAAATCAGTAACCTGGTCAGCCGCAGCCACCGCCGTAGCCCCACCAGACCGCAGGGACTGGGTCCCATACAGCTGCCTCAGAGCATCGGGGTCCAAGCCAGAAGCCTCACCCAGCATCCTGAACAGGTACCTCCTCAGCTGAGGATAGTCCAGCCTCTTCCCCGTCAGGCAGTCAGCCGACGGGTCCCGCTGAAACCGCCTGCCATCAATCTGCTGAAACAGGGGCTCGTCGGGCTGCACTCCCCGTGCAATCTGAGTGTCAACCCACCTCTGACTGACCTCCACTGGGCACAAAGGCTGCCCCTCCGCCGCCCGGGCAACCTCCACCAGCTGACCATACCTGTACTTGTCCGTCTTCCGCTTCTCGAGGAAGGTGGTCATGTGGGTCTCACAGAACTTCATATCCCGCAGTCTCACCTTCTCCGCACAGTCATACCGCCAGAAGCCTGTCCACATGTCCAAACCCAGTGTAGCAAACATCTGCCGAGTGACACCTCCCAGCATCAACCAGCAACGAGCACCACTCTGTACAAATGCAAACTCCAGCGGCTCCTTCCTGTTGAGCCGCCTGTCCCCCAGCCTCCTGTGAGCTGCCTCCCGCACCGCGGCCACCAGCCGATGAGAGGTGGGGTTCCGGTCTGCCGGGACCAGAGCCAAATCATGAGCAGTGAAAACCATAGCCGAAGCGGTCTTCACCACAGAGAAGGTCCTGGCCGCATTGGCTATGTACTGTAAGTACATAGCCACCGTGACCGGGTCAGCAGGAACAGGCACCCTAGGTGGGTCACGGTCCTGACAGAAAGCCTGGTACCGTACGAACACCCGAGAGTAGCCCCGCATGGTGCTAGCCTCACGGGTGCCAGACACCGCCAACAGCATGTCTGCCCGCAGCTGCATCTCCAGCGGGTCCGTCACGGAGAACTGCAGGCCAGCCCACTGCTCCCCAGTGCCTATGATGCCTGCATGAAAGGCAGCCCCCATCTCATACCCCTACCCCAGTCACAAGCCATGCAACCCCCCAAGGTACAGCGGGGACCAGGGCCTGCAGGCTCCCTCTCATCGAAGGAGACCCGCAAGAGGAGGACCCGAAAGTCAGGCAAGCCCACACCCCCTTCATTGGCCCTTCCGAGGCCAGGGAGGAAGGTGTCCGCAGAGGGCTGGAGCTCCGTCCACTGCACCACACAGTCTGCCAAGTGAACCCCGTCGGGACACAGCAAGACCCACCACGGCTGGAAAGTCCAGACCGGGGCCACAATGGAGGCTGCAGCCCTCTCAGCCTGCAGAAACAGCAGGAGCCTCCCGATCATCCGAAAAGGCGGGTTGCACCAGTTGACGTGCTCCCGCCAGTCCGTCTGACCGAAAGTGTCAACCCCCGACGTACCTGGACAGTGCCAAGCACTGTTGAAGGAGGGGGCACCTGCACTGTCAAAAACAAGACAATTCTTGTCAGTTGCAAACCTGTCCCGGGTGTGCCTCCACCCCCCGGCAATCCATGGGTCAGCCCACTGAAAGATTGCCGGGTTGACCATCCAGTCATCATGGTCCTTGATCTTGGACAGGGCATCTGCCCGGGCCTCAAACTCCCTGGGCATCCAAAGGGAGGACAAAACCACCCCGTGGTCAGCACAGAAATCATGCACCGCTAAAGCCAGCTCCTGAAGCTCCTGATGCCTGCTGCCAGACTCAATGACAAAATGCACAGCCTGGTTGTCACAAATGACAAGCACCCTCTTCCCTCTCAGCCTGCCAGCCACATCAAATGCTCGGAGAGAGTCAAAAATGCCCCTGAGCTCCCTGAGAGTGGATGACTTCAGTCTGTCCGACATGGTCAGATAACTGTGGCCAAGCAACTCAGGTCCCCCAAAGGACTGCTCCAGCCAGGAACCCCATGCCACCTCAGAGGTGTCCGCATGGACTGTCTCCAGCTGAAGCCCCGCCCCCCTGGGCTCCCAAATGCCTCTCTGATGCCTACGAAAGCCGTCTGTCAGCCAAAACTCCAGCTCTGCCCGAAGAGCATCAGTGCCCGGGACATGAGAAGCCCACGAGCCCCAAGTCAGGGTGTCGGCTATGAGTACTGCAGCCGCCCTAGCATACAATCTAGTGACACCCCCTAGTACAAACCACTGTGCATTAACTAAGCCTGCAAACTTAGCCACAAGCCTCAGAGGCAGCCTATGAAACAGCCTCAACAAGTCTGACACACAAGCACGGATCTTGCTCAAAGCCTTTTCAGGCACGAACAAGACCCCCCCCTCCAGGTCTATGCCTATGCCTATATGCACAAGGGCCCGTGTGAAAAACAGCTGAGACTTAGACTCTGACACGAGCCAGCCTGCCTCCCGCACGTCCCGCATAATACGGGACAACACAGCCAAAGCCGAAGGGTCCGTGAGTGTAGGAGCCCTCACAACAAAGGCAAAGTCGTCCACGTAGGGGTGCACACGGAACCCGAGACCCCGCCACTTACCTACGAGCTCCTTGTTGATCTTCGTAAACACCCAGCAAGCTGGGGCTAGACCAAACGGCAACACACAGAACTCAAAGAATCTGCCCTGCCACTCAACAACAACATATGTACGAGACATCTCGTGGAGGTCTACGTGGTAATACCCTGACTTATAGTCAAAGTAAAACAGCCCGTCACCCCTCCTAAGCAGGTCTACAAAAGGTTGCAGGTGCTCATACTTGAACTTCGGAAAGATCAGAAAGGCATTGAGCCACTTACCGTTGAAAATTAGCCTTAGCTTGTCCCGAGAGTCGTCTACCATTAAAGGCAGTACAACCCGCGGCTTGCTGGGCACCTCTCTCAGGGCGCCCATAAGGACACACTCCTGCACAGCGTCAGTAACGAAGGTGGCGTGCCTAACAGCTGACACGTGGTTAGCCAAGTGTACTCGGGGCGGAGCCCTGCCATCTTTAAACTTCAAGTTAAACCCTCTCTCAATCCAAGACATCACATACGAAGAGCGGACAAAGGTCCGCCAAAAGGGTGCTCGTTCCCTAAGTCTCCCCGCAACACGGGGCACCGGAACGCCCTGTTCACACAAGGGTATGGCCTCGACAAGCTCTTCCTCAGAGAATTCAGAACCTGGAACACAAGGAACAACAGCCCGCGGGCCAAGATTCATTACAAATTTAGGGTTCGTCCCCACAAATTACATTTTAAGTTGGGCATTCCACCTCAACTGTTAAGCATTCCGCTTAAGCTGACAGTACTGGCCTTCGTGGCTCTACATTTTTAACAATTCAACGGTCCGATCCTCTGCCACGGCCTCTGCCAGCCGGGCGCGGCTGCGAGCATTGGTTTTGGTGGTGTCCAAACTCGTTACAATTCCAGCATTGGAGGTGACTGCCACGCCCTGCCTGAACAGGTGGCGGTGGCGGAGGTGCTCCAGGAGCAGTAGGACGAGAAGCTGAAAAGGCACCCCTGCCTAGGCCCTTGTTTCGCCCCTTGGCAGCCGCGGCTTGGGCAGCGTGAATCTTTTCAGCCTTAACTTCTTTCTCTGCTTTGCGCATTAACTTTTCGTCCTCTTCATCGTCAGCGTACGATTTACGCTCAAGTTTCTCGCAGATTTTCCAGCCCACTTCAGGGCCTTTGTCCGAAACCAAGGCCAAAATTTTAGCGCGTGCCTTGGCGCGTGCCACACCTTTTTCCGCAGTCTCAGACAAGAATTCTAAAGCAAGAGTGACAGTCTCAGGCAGCTCCACACCTTCCAATTCCTTCTTGGCGTCATTAAGCGCCAACTGTGACGCTGAGTGTGCCACGAAGTGGTGCTGGGTCTCCAAAAACTGTTTGCGGAGTCCCTTGTCCTTGCCATCGTCGTTGCGAGTCAACTCAAGGCGATCGGACCCTGGAAGCTGAGTGAGATCTACTGCTGCCTCCCACGGACGCTTACGGTCTCCTGAGGCTACTTGTGACAGTCCCTTAAGCTCAGCAAGTCGGGCAGTCGCTCTCTCCATTTGTCGAATCAACTTCATTTGCGGTTGCGAGAGGTCCTCCCCATCTTGGAAAGCGGCAAAAGCGGTCGCGTACGCTGGCTGCGCTTGCAAATCATCAATTCGTCTTTGACACAAAATTGGGTCGGTGAACCACTCCATAATCAATATACGAATACTACTGAAAGTATGTGCGCACTGAAAAGCTTACGGTGTTACAGAACTGCAAAAACGGACACAAACTGCAAAAACGGACAGTAAACTGTTAAACCGATGAAAGTCCACACAAGTCCACAGTAACACGGCAAGAGGCCCTCTCAGTCCGTAGCTGGCCTCTTATGCCTCCGACTGATCAGAAAACCTCAGTTTTCAGATCTGCTCCGGATGACAGTCATACTGCCTGTCATCCTACACTGATCAGAAAACCATCAGTTATCATGTAGTAGGATAAAAGTGATTTGAGCCGCTGCCGGTAACACTGGGGCGGGTTCCCGAGCTATTATCCTGCGTTTTATCCCAAAATCGCGTCATCGGTCATCCTGTTCGACATCGCATCGGCTCATCGCCTGCATTTTACTCCGGAACCGGACTACCGGAGTCTCTGTTCGACCGAAGCGATCGAGGTCCGATTATTGATTTATTCGAGGTTTGTTGCCCGTTTTCCTATGCCAAAAGCTCAAAACCTCACCTGATTTTCCTCTTTGCTGCGGTTTGCGGCAGCAGTCGCAGTTTGCATATTCATTCTCTCAAGAAGCTATATCATATAGAGGCTGGGGATAGGCGCATTTAAAAGGTGAGAACGCCCTTTCGAAGTCTCGCACGCAATATCCGAGATGTGCTATGATGTATGTAGTTTTTGACGTTCCTAGGTTTACAGAGTTTCGTTTTGAAACGCTGAAATTGAAAACGTGAACTCCGCAGGTCTGTAGATGGTAGTTGGATGATATATCAGACGGCTGAGAATGGGGCGCGTTTGAAAGGTGAGAGGCCTTGTCGAAGCCCCGCACTATTGTTGTCAATTGGACGGTTTGTTAGTGCGTTTCTTTCCGCAACTTAGATTCGCGAACACCCAACTTACCCATAACAATACAGTCATGAGGTAACAGATCTTTCTCTGAGAGCTCCGAAGAATGGACCGGATTTCTTGTGCAGCGTCGGAGTAAATCTTGGATAGGGTGCTTCTCTTTGTCATCTGTATAGAATATTGAATCCGTTTGAGAACCTTGCACAAGCCCAATGGTAGAATAGCCCATTCTTTGAATAGTTGACCATGTCTCTATGTATACATACGCTCACTTGTTAGATGCAAACCGACAATCCCTTCGACTTTAAAGCAATATAGGTGTCAAGTTGTGATGTGGGCACCATACAATTTTGATCCTATTTTCGTGTGGTTTGGCAGACTTTAGAAGTTGATCGCATCGGAGTTCGCGCGTTGTGAAGCACTTTTACAAGGTGAGTGCGTTTTATCATCATTGCATTGGCCAGCAAATCTTGAGACATAGTGCACCTATGATGTTTGTGCCAGTGGTTGCCACACGCCTCCCTTTGTAGCTATTTAAACCCGATTTTCATGCAATATAGCTTGTAGGGAAAAGGGTGGACTCCCTTTGTAGCTAATTAAACCCGAGTTTCATGCAATATACCTTGTAGGGATAAGGAGAAGCGTGGAGTTGGAAGACTTGTGCTTTTAGGTTTTCAAGTTAATTGTAAAGCAACTGAGGTTTTAAAACAATTTGACCATGAATCTAACTAACGCTTGCGTCATTTAGTGGGCAAGGGGAATAGCTCTGTTATGCAAATGACCTTTGTTTCCGATGGGATCCTTACGCGATGGGGTTTTTAAATCGTTGTGACATAAAATCTTGCTCTTGAGGCTTGCTTGCTAGGCTTTTCAATCTTGGTATTCAAGGTTACTAGGAGTTTATTTGGCATGAGCCCTTACTTGGGCACCCTTGAGCTTAGCGTGTGGGGTGCATGGCATCGGTACGCAGGGTTGTGCGGACCGTTCAATATTCTAAGTTAAGAATTTAGAAATCTGAGCACTTTAAGAGCTTGCCTGCAATTGTGTGCATGGGAAGTGGCGTGCGGATTCTAATCATATATGGTGTAAGCAGGGTTTCGCGCTTCGGTTTTTTTGCATGTTTCATATTCCAGATTAGGAAGTTTAGTAGTTCTAGCAGTCACTTGAGTTGCATACAATCTTGTGCACTGTGGCTTGTGGCGTGCGGACCAAGATCACATATATATGTTACAATTGGGTGACGCACTCCGGGTTTTTTGCGTTATTCATATTCCAAGGTAGGAAGCTTCCCAGTGGTGTGAGCACGTGAGCCGCAGTGCATCTCACAGTTGGCGTGTGGCGTGCACATACTCATATATTGAGTAAGTTGGCAGCGCTCCGAGTTTTTTGCAGTTTTCGATATTTCCGGTTGGGAAGTTTAGTAGTCTAAGCACTGGCGTTGCATATGTGCGATTGGAATGCGGCGTGTGCATACTCATAGAATATATTGAGTAACCTGGTTGTGCTCTGGGATTTTTTGCAGTTTTGATATTCCTTGTTAGGAAGTTTATTAACAGCATGAGCACTTTATTTGCATCTTGCGTTTGTTATGTGGCGTGCACATAATGCTACAAAATTGAGTAAGCGGGTTGCGCTCCGGGGTTTTTTGCATTTTTGATATTATAGGTTAGGAAGTTTAGCAAGAGCACTTGAGCTTGCATAGAATCGCGTGTGGCATTTGGCTTGCGGATAATCATATATTTTGTGAGTTGGGTGACGCACTCAGGGTTTCAAGCTGTTTTAATATTCTAGCTTTTGTTTTAATATTCTAGGTTAGAAAGTGTAGCAAGAGCACTTGAGCTGCATAGAGTTGCGTGCATGCGCACAATCATAAACGTTTTAGGCGTCCAAGCAAGGTTGAGATGTGAATCGGTACTGGGAATGGTGCAGTGTTCCATCGGCGGCATGTCGACTTCGCCAGCATATCTGGCAGACTTGCGCAAAGCATGTGAGGGGATACCACGGGCCAATCCAAAACGTGCTGTCATTCGGATGAATAGGTGTGCAGGCCCACAAATATTCATCTGAGGTAATCACTTTGTTGAGGCTCGTTCATTGCATAAGCTTGGAAATAATGGCTAATTTGCTTTCAAGAAAAAATGCGCATGCTATACAATCATTTGTTGCGGGTCACCAGGTAGTAATTTTGGCACATACACCCCTCACTTGCAGCATTACTTAGTGCGCTAAAATACCATAGCCAAGTGTGACATATTTGCAACATTATTCCTTGTTCCAAGTTTGGCCGCCCTACATGTATATTTCCATTGATGCCATACCATATCCCACCCCTCAAGCGCCATCTCACCTCATGCGTCCTCGGGTGAAGTGCACGCAAAATGCATGCACAACGGTGTATATTGAGTAAAATATATTTTGTGGCTAACGCAGAATGCTCGCCACATTTTTTACCAAATCGGTTAAGTTCGAGGTATCCCCTAATCATGAAGATGATGAGGGGGACTCCTCAAAGCTTCACGATCTAGTATTTTTGTGGTCTGATAGTTACTATGCAAAGAAAAGAAAATCTGACATCAAAACGGATCATGGTACTATTCGATCCTATTTGGGGACGTGGAAAACATTGATCGTATGCCCCTCCAAAGCTTGCCCATACACTTTCTCTTTAGCTTTTATTGCTAGAGGCTTGCGGCGCCAAGTTGAATGCATCAAAAGCTCGCTTGTGCCCATGCGGACTTTGCGAGAGGCTTGCTCACCCCTAGGCAGCTAGGGTGTCTTCACCAAAGGCTCTATCGTACCCGAGTTGTTAGTGCTACAAGCATGCCGGCGCCCATGTTGTCCAACCAGAGGCTTGCACACGCCCAGGCTCGTGCCTAGGCGCCGGAAGGTCGTTCACTAAACTTGCTACGAATACTTGCTCGAGCGCGATATAATATTTTGTGCGCACCCCTATCCTTGTTAAACGAATGGTTCGTTTTGATCAACGGGCTCAAATAAAGGTTGTGGGCACAGAATTCGGTCAAACAGGGCGTGCAAAAGAACAAACACCCCTTTGGCCACGATGAAATGACGGACGATGAAGTAGACTCCGATGCGGTGGAGGAATGTGATAGTGACACGGTTCTAAATGAATTGGGATTGCACAAGAAGCAGACGTTTGTGGATTTCTTGCTTGAATGGTGGAGGAATGACTCGCTCCGGCTCCGTACACTCTCAGAGAGGTTTGTGTACCTTTGCTCTTATCTAGTGAATTTCCCATTCATCTCGAATGCCATTCGTAGCAATATTTACATACTCGATAATTTGCACCTACATGCGGTATGTATATACATATATATGTTTTTGTGTATGTTTCTATATGGGTAGAATCGACAATATATTGTAGCTTGCTTACAAAGTAAGGGTCCTTCAAGGTTGTGCCCAACACTTACTTCAAGTATTGGGCCACTTGTAAGCCTATAGCCCAAGCTTAAAAAACAAAGTGAAGCCAATATATTAGGTAGAATAGCTTGTAGCATATGAGCATGTCTAACAATTAGTACCTCACTAATATTTATACCTCACTAGCACAATTTATCATATACTACCATAGTAGCAATATTATCATGTAACATGTAGCCTACGTCAATCAGGACACGCATCGTGGAGTAGGGACGGGGCCGATAGAAGTGCGGACATGCATCGGGGAGTAGGGACGGGGCCAATAGAAGTAGGGACAAGCATCGTGGAGTAGGACGGGGCCGATAGAAGTAGGGACAAGCATCGTGGAGTAGGGACGGGGCCGATAGAAGTAGGGCGCATTGTGGAGTAGGGACGGGGCCGATAGAAGTAGGGACACGCAAAGTGGAGTAGGGACGGGGCTGATAGAAGTAGGGACAAGCATCGTGGAGTAGGGACAGGGCGTTAGAAGTAGGACAAGCATTGTGATGGAAGTAGGGACAAGCATCTTGAGTAGGACGGGCCGATAGAAGTAGGGACAAGTCTCTTGGAGTAGGACGGAGCCGATAGAAGTAGGGACAAGCATCGTGGAGTAGGGACGGGGCCGATAGAAGTAGGGACACACATCGTGGAGTAGGGACGGGGCCGATAGAAGTAGGGACAAGCATCGTGGAGTAGGGACACGCATTGTGGAGTTATAGTAGTTATCTCTATTTTGCCTTCATGTGCTCAACAATTTTCATCTCGTTTTTTGTAGGTTGGCGAATGCCAGCGGCATTCAGACCGATGAGGTTGCGCTTCCTGTAGACGACGAAATCTACATACAAGAGGGACCCCGTAAAGAAATCAAAATACCTTCTACGGGTGTATTCCGGCGTGTACGGTTTGCGACACAATATCTTTATCATTGCTTTTGCAATGCTTACGACCAACCGGCGGATTCTCTCCTTAAGGATCCACAGGTGGTGTCGGAGGTGGCGTACCGTGACAGTAAGGCGTTATTTCATAACCGGGAGGTCAATGTGGCCAATAGATTGGGCAACGTCGAGAACATGCGTGTGCAGCCTCAAGAGCTATTGGACATGACGGTGTGCATGTGGGTATCTAACTTGTTGGATGATTGCACCTTGTTCAACACTTTCAAGCGACGCGCAACTCGCAAAACTCCACAAGAAGGTAAATGTTCCTAACAACACTTAGCCTCACAAAATATCATGGGATTTATAAAGTAAACCAAACGTAGACGTTATGTTCAGATGTGAACAAGGTGTGAGATTGTGCACCATACATTCAAAGAATTACATCACGTGCTATAACTGTCCACACTGCCTATTAAGATGCATACCGTCGATCGTGCATACAGGACCGCCACTTGTGCACCACGACGCGGATACTCTTCGAGCCTTGGACGATGCGGCATTGTGCAAAATAATGGGACTTACTACAGAGCAGCTACATCAAAGGGGAAGAGACGTTGCATTATCCACATATCTTGTGTACCGACGGACTAATGCGGCACGCCGAATGTTTGACACCGGAGTCCCAGTAGAACCTGGTTTCACCTATCAACGATGGTCTGCTACTGTGAAGGCGGAAGCAAAGGCGTTGATAAGCAAGTATGCGATTAGCAGTGCCGGGTTGAAATCGAAGTGTGTGAAGGAGGACTTGTGGAAACTTCTCGAACTTGCTGATTACACACGTACTATCAATGGCACCAAATATCTCCGCTTACCGGTGGGTGCCGATGTGAACACCCAAGAAGACGATACATCTTCAACACCGAGCCCCACACCACCATCAGCGCAAGGAGATGATGAGGGCGAGGAGGAGGATTGTGGTGCCAAATGCATAATCTGTTGTAACGCGGTCGATGCATCCGGGAATGCACAGTTGCTTACTTGTTCTCATCCCGAAGAATGTACACAAGAGTACGTCTTTAAGGGTGTTACTAAGTGTGGATGGCCAATGTATCATGCAAGTTGCATGACCGCACATGGTATCCCTGCGGATTGCCAAGCGTGTGGGTTAGCGATACGTGAGGCAAGGTGTGTGTCCTATGCGGGGGTTGAAGTGCTCAATGCCGACCAACATGACCCTCTGGATACATTCATGAGCAACGGGGAGGAGGGCACACCCACTGGTTGTGACTCAGAGATACGGCTTATGCCGAACATCTTCAATGTCCAGGAGTCCACCTCCACACCCACGAATCATCTGTCCTCGACGCCTATTCCCGCCGCTCCGGTTTCGGAGCCTGCCACACCGCAACCCCGGGCACGAGATGGGAGCCCTTGTGACACTCAAGATGACGTGGAGTCGACAGTGTCCACAACGCCGCTCTTTGAGCCTACACCCCTTCAACATCCAACACGCACAAGCCTTGGCATAAGCCCGTCTGATATCGTGTCGCCGCAAGGCCCAACTATGCAATCTTCCACTCCGGTCCCGGAGCCTGCACCGCAACAACCGACACCAATCACCCCAACTTCCGATGAAAATGGCCCCACCGTGACTAAGTTCATCCCGAACCCCACCACTCTTGCGCAACGGGATAGTAATCGGAAATTGCTTCGTCATCATGGTGTATTGTTGCCCTCCGAACGAGTACAAGCTACTTTGGACAAGATTGATCCGAGTGAGTACGATGCATTAAAGAGTTGGGTGGCCATCACCCAAAGGTAAATATAATACCGTACACACATTCAAAATTATGGATATTCTCCACTACTTCCTATGACGCCGTCCCTACTCTCAAGGGCACGTCATCACTCTCCGACACGGCCGTCCCTACTCTCAAGGGCGTGCCCCTAATGTATCTCTACGATATTGTGCCTACTCACTACCACCATTTATCTATGCCATACGACCATGTCCCTAGCTCCCTACTCGTCTCAAATGTGTGTGTCTCTACTCCATAGGGCCTACCGCAAGGCGTGGTATATGTCACGTCGATATTATGATATATCGGAATCAATCGATAACCCAATTACCAATTAATATCACGCCTTGGCAGCCTACATGCACCCTATGGTTGGCCTATGGGTGTCCTTCTAAATCGGCAGTCTATGGGCAGCCTACGGGAAGCTTGTTGATGTCTCCCTAAGTGGCAGGCTGTAGGTAGGGCGTGCAAGCATGAATCCCTAAAGTTGTTATTTGTTACTACTTGTCGTATGCGATTGACGGACATTTTGTGGTATGCCACAGAACGTTGAGTCTCCTCACACTTGGAACGGGAGCGCGGGGAGATGACTTACGGGATGTGGATGAAAGTAACATCTTTGTGTACGACCTGGACAGTGGCAAATCTTTTGGGCCGTTCCACAACCGAGATATCCCCCAAACTCTAAATTTGTCCAAAGAAAGTTCAAAGGCCGGAGTGCGTCCAGTGTTGCACACAGTTCTACGCGCCGCAGATTCGCACGTGATGCTTTGTGCGGTTAGCAGCTATGCGTTCAAATCCTTTGAAGGGTGAGCATCCCATCAGCACATACCGTTGGACCCAGGAATGAAGACCGAGATTTTTGGAGATTTTTTTGGTCAAAATGACATGACATCGAGACAGAGAGTAGAGAGTAGAGTGCATTATGTACATAGCTAGTAAGAATGGACAAGCATTGCATATTAGGGACGAAGCCTTTAGATGTATAATAAACATGCTACAATTAATTGTAGGGAGAGGGTCCGAATGAGTAGGGACTAGACTATAGATAGTAGGGACGAAATACGGCGATTTTAAGGTGGGAGAGGATATGTCGAGAATTTGAACGAGCGGGGAGGGTCATATCAGGTATGAGATGGCGGGAAATCCTTTGCCCAACATCTTGACGGGGAAGGCGGAATGGTACCGTAACAAGGCTTTCAACGAGCCATACAAGCCTATCACGGAAGCAACCTCCTTCACCACACAATGGGCTTTTGTTACGTGGGCCTCAAAAAAGTCGCCTGCTGCTTGGAAAGGCCCAATGATGAATGATATAGCCACCCATTTCGGTGAGTTTTGAGTTTACACAGGAAAAAAACCGAGACGTTCCAAAGCAATCGTGGTTCGGCCATCTATAATGCCTGATTTTGGTGTTTGAGAAGGTGGTATGCATGGACAGGCCGCATATTTCAAGCAATCTTTCAGTATCTAGCGGCTGTGCCGACTGAGTTCATTGAACAATTCGGAAATTGGAGAAATGGCGCCGGCAAGGCCGGGGCGTTTAAGATCTACTACCAATTGCTTCAAAAGGTATGCATGCATCCATGACGTTGTAAGAGTAGATAGCATAGGGTGCTTGCAAATTAACTATATGTGGCGTGTGCAAACATTATGACCAAGCATAGTGTTATTTCTTGTTAGGTTTCGGGGCTGTTGTGCCAGTTGTCAGGCCTCAGGGCTGCTGCGCCAGCTATCAAGCTTCGGGGCTGCTGTGCTAGTTGTTTGGCTTCGGGCTTTCAGGGCTGCTGCGCCAGCTATCCGGCTTCGGGGTTGTTGTGCCAACTATCAGTCTTCGGGGCTGTTGTGCCAGCTGTTTGGGTTCCTCTCTGCGGTGCCAATTGTCATGCTTCATTCGGGGCTGCTGCGCCAATTGTTAGGCCTCGGGGCTTTTGCGCCAGCTATCAGGCTTCGGGGTTGTTGTGCCAGTTGTCAAGCTTCGGGGCTGCTGCGCCAGCTAAAAGTCTTTAAGGTTGTTGTGCCAAGTGTCAGGCTTCAGGGTTGCTGCGCCAGCCATCAATCTTCGGGGCTGATGAGCTAGTTGTCAAGCTTTGGGGCCGTTGGGCCAACTATCAGTCTTCGGGGTTGCTGCGCCAACTGTTAGGCCTCGGGGCCGCCGTGTCAGCTGTTTGATTGGGTTTAGCTCTGCGGTGCCAATTGTTAGGCTTCGGGGCTGTTGTGCAAGTTGTTAGGCCTCAAGGCCGCTGCGCCAGCTATCAAGCTTTGGGGCTGTTGTGCTTGTTGTCAGGCTTCGGGCGTTCGGGGATGCTGCGCCAGCTATTAGTCTTCGGGGCTGTTGTGCCAGCTGTTTGGGTTCAGCTCTGCGGTGCCAATTGTCATGCTTCATTCGGGGCTGCTGCGCCAATTGTTAGGCCTCGGGGCTGTTGCGCCAGCTATCAGGCTTCAGGGTTGCTGTGCCCGTTGTCAAGCTTCGGGGCTGCTGCGCCAGCTACCAGTCTTCGGGGCTGTTGTGCCAGTTGTTAGGCTTTAAGATTGCTGCGCCAGCCATCAATCTTCTGGGTTGCTGAGCTAGTTGTCAAGCTTCGGGGCCGCTGGGCCAGCTATCAGTCTTCGGGGTTGCTGCGCCAACTGTTAGGCCTCGGGGCCGCCGTGTCAGCTGTTTGATTGGGTTCAGCTTTGCAGTGCCAATTGTTAGGCATCGAGGCTGCCGTGCCAGTTGTTAGGCCTCAGGGCTGCCGCGCCAGCTATTCGACCTCTGGGCTGCTGCGCCAGCTATTAGGCTACGGGGTTGTTGTGCCAGTTGTCAGGCTTCGGGCGTTCGGGGCTGCTGCGCTAGCTATCAGTCTTTGGGGCTGCTGCGCAAACTGTTAGGCCTTGGGGCCGCCGTGCCAGCTATCAGTCTTCGGGGATGCTGTGCCAGCTATCAATCTTCGGGGCGGTTGCGCAAGCTATCAATCTTCTGGGCTGCTGCGCCAACTGTTAGTAGGCCTCGAGGCCGCCGTGCCGGCTATCAGTCTTCAGGGTTGCTGTGCCAGGTATCAAGCCTCAAGGCCAATGGGCCAGCTATCAGTCTTCTGGGATGCCGTGCCGGGTAGATATCTTCCGCGGAGGTGACTTGGTCTGCATCGGGAATTCACTTCGGCCACATTTCGGCCCGTGTCGGCCCGAACCCAAAATTGCCCGCCGCAGGCGCAAAATTTTAATTTTAAGTATGACAATTTGTCAAAAATCGATAAAATTTTGGAAATTTATCGATTTTCCCCTTAATGCGACTCGGCCCATCCGCAACTTTTCCTTCGGCCCGCCTTCGGCCCGGGCCTCCGTGACACGGCCCCGGGCCGGCCAATCCCAGGAAGATATCTTCCCTGATGCCGTGTCAGCTGTTTGGGTTCAGCTCTGCGGTGCCGATTTTTAGGCTTTGGGGGTGTTGTGCCAGTTGTTAGGCCTCG